>JASDAS010000019.1:23414280-23664279 GCA_033977485.1 Hydrangea macrophylla | reverse complement strand
ACAATCATATAATTTTTAAAGCTTGAAAGCATATTATTTATTAAAAAAAATAATAATAAATTGGCCGAGGGCAACACCAAATCTCTATGTAAGTGTTCCCCCACTGAAATGAAATCCAGACTCCACTCCGCGGCTCCGCCCTTGCATAGCCATACCTGTATAGCTCTATTGAACCTGTTAGTTATGACTCTCTATTCAACCTGTCAAAAATCTGTAGAGCATGCGCAGGACTTGGGTTTTTGTCCAGCAAAATAATCTATTTCTGAGAACTTCATGAAAATTCATATTAAAAACTTTCCTAAAGTAACCGATACAGAGAGAGAGAGAGAGAGAGAGAGAGAGTTGCACTATAGCCACAGATGACTTTGACGTGGTTAACTACTTTCTTGACATAAAAATCTAGCGAAGCTATCTAATGTGCGGTGTGATTACTACATATGTTTTTTCAAAAATGCTATTTAATAATTTTGGCCCTTAATTTTAATGAATCATACATGAAACTCATACAGAACTTATCAGAATCAAAGGCTAAACTGTGTTGGACGTGAATTTAAATGTGGGATAGCATTGCTCTTGTTTTCTTTGATCAAGTGGGTCAGACTACAGTGAATCATAGTGAATAGAAGTACACATACAAACAAATAGAGAATAAGAGAAGAGTACAAATATACGTGACCTATAGAGAACTTGACTTGTGATTTCATTGTCTTTCAATATTTGGAAAAGATAGACGACTTTGTAGTGTGGACCTTAATTGACTTTGATTTCATTGTCTTTTAATCTTTTTAAACCATTGTATGAAATTTATCTTAAGAAAGTACCATGGGGCCCATGGGGCTGGGGGTAAGGAAGCACATTGGCATAGTGGCATAAGAGACCGTCTGTTTAAGGCCCAACAAATATTACAGTTACAGACCAATTCAAAACATAATTAATCTTTCATGAGCAATGCAATTAATTGATCATCATTTTTTTTTTTAACCAAAAAGTGCATAATCTCAAATGACGTGACAGTAACGTCTCATAATTTCTGTCAATGCTATCATGGAGAAGTATCATATGGTGATCATTTTATTAAAAGCTTGCTAACCATATATTGTCATTAACTAATTGAGTAATGCTGCACGCACAACCTTTTTAATTCACAACCTATTACACAATCATATATCCTGGCCGTTGATTTCGGTGAACCCCATGAGAGTCCCACATGCGTTTCACACGGAACCTACTGAAATCAAGGGTTAGAATGTGTTGATTGTGAAAAAGATTGTGAAAAAAGTTGTATGTATAGTATTTTTATAACTAATTTGTGTAGTCAAAGGCCACCCATTTATCTCCTTGCCTCCAAGGGCGTATCTAACCCTGGGCTGACCTGGGCTATAGCCCAGGGTAAAGTTCAAAATAAAATATTTTATTACATAATACATCTCAGGTAGGTGGAGTAGCCCAGTGGATAAGGTTGGTGATTTTTAAGTGGATGACTAAGATTTGAATCCTATTGGTTCCAACTTTTTTCTTCCTTTTTTTTTTACTTAAAATACAAAATGCCCAGCCCACTAGCTTTAATCCTTCTTCAGCCCAGTCCATATTCTAGTTCAGCATAACAGTACTTTGTATTCAAGTACAATCCATTAGCCTTAGCTCAGTTCTAACTTTTAAAAGCCAGCTAATATTTATGATGTGCTTGTTATTTCAAAAATGTTCTAGCCTAGCCCATATTTATTATTTGCATGCCATTTATTTTCTTTTCCCTTTTTTTCAATTTTTTTTCTCTTTGCTTGTGGTGTAATTTATTAAATGCTTATGCAAACTACAAAACGATAAGAATCAAAATTAGACTATACTATTTATGATGCAAAATCAAGAAAATATGTATAAATAAACCCAAAATATCTTTTCCCAACTCTTAAAACGACTAGAAGCAAAAGTAAACTATCACATTTATGATGCTAAAATTCATAATATAAATATAATTTGACCCAAATATATATATATATATATATATATATTCGGGGGTGCTGCCCCCGAACCTCCGTGGACCCAATACTATATGTATTTTTAGCCCACACCAAACTACTATTCTGGACAAAGATTCTCTAAAGAGGGCGCCCTCTCTTTATTAAAGAGAGGGCCTCTGTTTTGACCGTCGGATCGTGTTTAAAAACTGTGAAATGACAAAACTGTCATTAATGAAAACACGATCTGACGGCCAAAACAGAGGCCCTCTCTTTAAGAAAAAAAGGGCACCCTTTTTAAAGCCTGACTGCCATGCTGGGTACACCCTTGCTTGCCTCCACGTGACCTAGAACTGGATGGACAGTATCGAATATTTCATTCTCCAGTTCAA
The DNA here is from genome assembly GCA_033977485.1 of Hydrangea macrophylla. Taxonomy (NCBI): domain Eukaryota; kingdom Viridiplantae; phylum Streptophyta; class Magnoliopsida; order Cornales; family Hydrangeaceae; genus Hydrangea; species Hydrangea macrophylla. The sequence continues at coordinate 23,661,932 of JASDAS010000019.1, read as the reverse complement.
TTTTATTTGGAATAAGAGTTCAAGCAATACTGACAATGAAAAGGGGCCAAAATGATTGTAACACGTCTAAGGGTCTAAGGGTGTGTTTGACAACCCAATTAAGTACTAGTGTTAAAAATGAAAATTTTTATTACTTTTTTTTTTTTCAACATGTTTGATAATGTATAACATCTCACCACGTTAAAGTTCAAAAATCTCTAATCTCACAGCAATAACAAACGTGAAATTGTATTTTAAAAACAATTATAGAAAAGAGTAATGATTCGTGCACTTAAAATATGCACATATATACTGTGTGCACATAAAGATTTAGGCCATTCATTTTGGTGAGTCTCATGTGTGTAGGGATGGACTCCACCAAAATGAATGGCCCAAATCTTTATATGCACACTTTATATACACATTTTATGTTGAAAAATTATCTTTCAAAGAATCTCTTATTCAAATAGCTATTCCAAGCGGATTCTAAGTCCTAGTAAAAAATTTCCCCCAATATGGACCTTACAAAAGCTCCTTCATTATCTAGGTGACATTGTGGAATAACTACAAGTAGCTCGAGATGATGATTTAGGCTTAGTTTGGCCCCTATTTTGGTGCTTCTCCTATTTTAAAGTACAATTTCATGTTAATTTATTTGGTAATTAATTAGTTTATGAGCTTTGTAAAAATTGAACTTAGGACTCTTGAGAGGGAGTTTTTAAAAGCTCAATGATGCTTTTTGGTTTCATGATATTTTTAAAAAGTAATATATCAATTGTACAAAATTATCAAATAACTTAATAATAAATTTCATAAGCTACTTTTAAAAAGCCACGTAGAGTCAAACTAAACCTTATAATATTGATGGTAAAGGAGCTGAACTGATTAAACTCTCTCTTCAAGGCCTTATATACTCTATATAAGCCTTCATCAATTAACTCCACAGCTGTCTGTAGCATTGGTGGTACATTGATGTCCAGTCATGATCCAATTGCTCTGAATTCGTGAATAAATGATTGTGCCATTTACTTTCCGACGTATTTTGTGAAGTGAATTATTTTTGTTTAAAGTCATGATATGATTTGTATGATAGACAGTGTAATCGCGCATCGTAAGAAGTGAATTATTTTTGTTTAAAGTTATGATATGATTTGTATGACAGGCAGTGTAATCTTGCATTGTGCCGGTTACATGCTAGTTGTTATATTATATTTGAGATATGCTGGATGCACTTCTAAATGTACAACAAAATGCACAATTTTGTTTTAAAATATTGGATCTCGTGCTGAAAAGTCTGTACACAAAAATTGTAGTGTACTAGGTGTGCAAACTTTTTAGCACGAAGTCCAACATTTTAAAACAGGATTGTACATTTAGTTGTGCATTTGAGAGTACATCTAGCATTAATCATTATATTTTGGGTTACATGCTAATTATTATATTATATTAAAAAATTATATATATATATATATATACATATGTATAAGGGAAGAGAGAGTGGAGGATAAGGTTTATATCTATGAAGCACGGACACGGGTACGCCGACACGGACACGATACGACACCGGTACGTCGACACGTTAAATCTTAAAAAGTGATGACACGACACGGCGGGGATACGCAAATTTTTTTTAAAAAATTAAGTTTAATTTTAAATTCATTCTTATCTTTTCAGAAATGTTATAAAAATGTTATCTACAGAATGCTTACTTCACATTTTTCGAACGTTATTGTTTAATATTAACAAAATGAACAGAGTGAGATGGTCAAAGAAGATAGAGAGATAAATGAGATTGGACAAAGGGGGTCTTGGGAGATTAATGTCGGGAGAACGTGAGGAGATAAGTGATGTAATGCTTGACAAAAACAACTCCGTTTGGTTTTCAAAATATAAAAAATAAAAAAATAAAAAAAAAAAATAAAAAAAAAAACCTAACAAAATACAGCTTTTTGGCAAAAAAGAGTTACCCTCCATGCCCCTTGAAGTGTCTCGCTGTGTGTCGGTAATGTGTCCGCCTCTAAACATTGCATATCATAAACAAGACACGTATTTTCCGCGTCCGATACGTGTTGAAGGTGTGTCAGGCGAGTGTCAGTGTCCAATACGTGTCGGACACGGATACGAAGCCCTTTTCGAAGTGTCGGTGCTTCCTAGGTTTATATATGTTCCTACTTGAAACCTGCAACTTCCCACATTTAGGGGAAGAATGAGCCCATCCTTCAGTGCTGGAAAATGCGCAACACATAGAGTCTCATCACATCGAGTGTAGGAATATTAATTATAGTACACATCATACATACATACATACATATATATATATTCATATGTTTTACTTTCTCTGCACTCTTGGCAGTTGGCATGCTCTCGGAAACTATAATGTGTGTTTGGATGAACTGTGGTTTAGCATTTGAGTAGAATAAATGCTAGTGGTTCTCTCAGATCCAGTCACCCAGTGCACAGTAGAGCAAATAAATATGGTAATTGTCAAGTTGATGTGATTAGTTAAAACACATTGTGTCTAGCTTCAGATGGAAATTTTTACAATTTGAAGGAACCAGGAATTTATTCTAGCGGCCAAATTACTAGTTAGGATAGTCAATATATAGTCGCACGGAGATTCAGGTGCAGCGCCATGAGATTTTCTCTCTCTTTTTTTTTTTTTAATCTATTTTATATAAGGAGCGTTGGGCGTAGGTCCCTACGATGGACTCTTACGCGTTGGGCGTAGGTCCTTATTTAAGTAACTACATTGCACTATTACCAAAACCATTTTTTTTTTTCAATTTTTAAAATATCATAACTTTCAAACTACAATATTTTCGATAACATTTATATATTCGTGATCTACAAAACAAGATGCATGTTGACTATAAAGTTCTTTTTTAAAAAAATCGGAATTTTGTTGTTCAAGAACGAAGATCTAAAAAATATTTTTTTTGTAAACTCACGCTTCCATTGCTTCCATTGCGTAGATTTTGAAAAATTAGTCCAAATAAAAAAATTGTCCAAAAAGGTCAAAGAATTTCAAAGTTATCACATTTTTAGCATATGATACTAACGTTATAATGTTCTCCAGGTAAAGACAGTGACATACTTCAAATTGACCAAATAATCACAAAATTATGACCAATTTTAAGATGTTAGTGTCTTTACAATACTGCCCAAGGCAACAACAGTAACATATCATCAAAAAAAAAAAAAATTTGCAAGGATAATAACATGTTAGTATCGCAAAAAATTATAAAATTATGGCAATTTTCAGATATTACTGCATTTACATTACTGCTCAAGGAAAAATAGTAAAATGTCATCAAGTTTAGTGACATTGTATTGAACAAAAGACACAGTAACATATCGTCGACGGTAACATTGCTTCACATTGACCAAATAATGGCAAAATTATAGCCAATTTACAAATGTTACTGCCTTTACACTACTGCCCAAGGTAATGATAGTAACATATATCATCAAATAGAAAATATTTTTTCAAGGAGACTACATTATATTCGTCCAACAGTGACACGATTTTTTTTCCCAATCACTAGGGATCTTAATAGCTAGGGGTGTAAGCGGTCGGTTTCGATCGGTTTATTCAGTTTTTTTATGAAAAAAAAAAAAATCGACCAATGGTGGCGGTCGGTCGGTTTTCGAAGCCTTTAGTTGGTTTTTCGGTCGGTTTTGGCTTGATCATACATTTACAAAATCAACCAATTGATTTTTTGGGCGGTTGGTTTTCGGTTTTTTACTTACACCCCTATATTTGATAGATCTTTTCTTCTAGATTACAGATATATAAATTTTATTCAACATGGAGTTGTGGTTTTGAAAGGAATGGCATTTTCAAGTTTGGAAAAAAAAAAAAAAACTACATTAAATAACATGCTGAGGTGGCAAAATAGCATATTCTATGTTTGTGAAATGAGGGTAAATCTGTCAATAACTTTATTTTAGTTTGAAAATGGACTTAATGCCAAACAATTCAAAAACTCATATCCTTATCACTTGAGAAAAAAATGCGCTAGACTATTTTCGTATTACAGTCCCTATTAGGACTTTTAAATTAATTCTCCCTTATATATATATATATAAATATATTTATATTTTAGTATAATTTTTTGTTTCATAAAGATTACAATGATATATTGTGTGAGGTATTCTATCCATTTTGAGAGTTGAAAAATATGTAATCTTTTGGCATATGCATGATTTAAGACAATGAGTGTTACAATTGTTTATATGTATGGACCATTTTGTGAAAGTTAAACATTTGGAGGGCTACTTTGTAAATTAATTTAGAAATTTTATAAATTACATATATATAATTAAGGGTAAAATGCATTTTGCATCCTCAAATTATACCATGTTTTGTTTGTACTTTGGTCCTTTTTCTTCGCATTTTGGTCCCTCAACTAATATTTTGTAATATTTTGGTCCCTCAACTAGCATTTTGTGGCAATTTACCCCCTCCATTACATTTAGCCGTTAAAAGTGATGGAAAAAGTTACTATGATTACATATATACCCCTTGTTTGGGCCATGTTTGGCAACACTTGTCATTTTTTCGATACTTATGAAACTCCAAAAGCTAAAATTAATTTTTTTTTAGCAAAATAGCCTTTGCAATTGTAATTGGCCAAAAGCTACCTTGGACAACTTTTACTAAAGAAACTGCCTAACAGTCCACAAGGGGTACTTTTGAACTCTTTGATAGATTTATGTCTTTTATTGTGCTCCTACCTGTTGGAGTGTGTTGTACCTCCTCATGATTTTTTTTTCCAGGAAAATGCTAATGCCAAAGCAGAAATTGCTAATACCAAAGTAGAAAGTGTCGCTAAAAGTTTTAACGACAAAAAATAATGTTACTAAAACTTTTAGCAACGCTTTCTGTTTTGGCATTAGCAATTTCTGCTTTGGCATTAGCATTAACATTTTTTCATGTCTAATAAAACTCCCTTTTGATTGACCAAAAAATAAAACAGGGGATAAAGTGAAAAGGTTTGACTACAGAGGGTGTATATATTAAAACAACTTTTTTCCATCACGTCACTTTTAACGGCTAAAAGTGATGGAGGGGGCAAATTGCCACCAAATGTTAGTTGAGTGAGCAAAATGCGAAAAAAAAAATAAATAAATAAATAAATCTGTTTAGAGACCAAAGTGCAAAACAGGGTATACTTTAAGGGTGCAAAATGTCTTTACCCTATAATCAAAGTTTCAAAAAAAATTGGGTCATGTCTAATAAAACTCCATTTTGATTGACCAAAATATAAAACAGGGGATAAAGTGAAAAGGTTTGACTATAGAGGGTGTATATATTAAAACAACTTTTTATATCACTTTAATAGCTAAAAGTGACAAAGGGGGCATATTACCACAAAATGTTAGTTGAGGGACCAAAAAAAAAATTTTATTTAAAGACCAAAGTGTAAAACAGGGTATACTTTAAGGGTGCAAATTGCCTTTTACCCTATTATCAAAGTTTCGAAAAAAAAATTGGGCCCTCTCGAAGTTCGATCTGTCCCGTAGAGAGTAATAGCGTAATGTTCCGTTCCGTCGCTATAGAGAGTAATGGCGTAATGTAATGGTTTCCAAATAATTATTTCAAAGTTGGATTTCCAAATGTTTAAACAATTTTACAGGATGCTATATATGATTGTAGTTGTTATACTAGGGAACAACGCATGTGGTACCACATCCATAGCTTTACTTATAGTAGTGAGATCACATTCAATTATATATGAAGAATGATGTGATTCTCAAATTTGGGATATCCTAAGTGATATTAGATATGCTGTAATAATGGTTGTAGTACCACAAATCACTGCATGTAGTACTATTCTGATAACATTTCAAATATGTAAAATTTGAAAACCATAGCATTATCACTTGATTTTATTACAATTTTTCAAACAATAGGTATCATTGCCATGTTGGGATCCAAATGTGGGATAAAGGTTGCATTACTCATGCATAGATACATAGTGTGTATAAATTGTTGAAAAAATTACATTGATATAATCAGAAAAACATAAACAAATTTTGGATTACAACGTTAGAAAACAGGAACAATAATACAGAATATATAAACAAAGCAGAAACTAAAAAGAAATTTGATCAAACCGAGGCCTGTGATAGTTCACAGTTTCCTTAAAACAGATTCGTCGCCTCACCGGATGTGCTTAAGTAAATCGTTGGCGTCTGTCTCCCAGGATACAACGGCTTCTAACAGTAGTACTAGGACAATGTACAACTGCTCTGGCGAACTTCCATGCTTCGTGCTCTCTCAGGAAACCAAGGAAGGAAAATGTATGGAAGAAGAAGAACTTTGTATTTCTGTGTGTATCTCCAAATGAGGAACAACTTCAATATATAGACAGAGGAGAGAATGGATTACAACGTTTTGGAGCTCTGTAACTCTTAGACTTTCAATTTATGTCACATGTTAAGAGTGTGTGAAGAAATTCCAAAGGTCTTTTGCAACTCTGGAAAGTTCTGGGGTCCAAAAAGAAATATTTTGTGCGGGCTGTACCGCACCCACGACCATAACCACGACCCGGTCGGACGGACGGAGGGCGGCGTGCGCACGTGTGGAGTAAACCCAAAGGGCCTTAGGTCCTCCCCCTTCCACAAAACTGGGTACCCCTTGGGGCCCAAACCCAAAATATGAAGTATCCTTATAAATACGCTAAAGACTACTTCTATTTTTCCTACGTGGGACAAGGCAAATTATGAACCTTTTTTATTTCAACAACTTCTTGTAAGGGGCAACCTTTGAGCATTAATTTCTCATTCACCCATCAATAGTTTTGGACATGTGAATATCCAAACTTCATCTCCTCATGGAGGAGAACACCAATCCACAAGGACCCTACTTAAACTCTAAGTGGGTCCCACTTTTATTTTACCCTAAAAATTGGCCAAAACTCAACTTTAATCCAACAATCCCTCACATGAATAAAATTAATCGAAATGATGTGAGACAGTGAATACTCGACAGAGAGAGAGAGCTCTACGGATCACTCCTGCTAAAGGATAAGTAGCTTTTGGCTTTGAACCTTACCTTGTGTCTATCAGATTTACTAGCTGACCAGTGAACATGTAGTCATGAACTGATTGCCATTAGTTTAAACAACCGATAGATCTCACACAAGAGCTCTCCAAACATAGTTTAGTTCTTACACTTGTGTTCATTTTGGCCTTAAACACTCATCTGGTTCAGTGAATGTTTATCAAAGAATTTTGCCTTTCTCAAATTCTTTTAGAAGTGGCCTCACTTCACATTCACATAGGTGACATATTTAGAGTATCCTGCTATACTCCGCTTGGTTATACCAACGCACATAGTCATTAAAAGCTAAGCTTATCCTCAACCATACAGGTATCACTGTTGTATCATAGAAATGGGCAGGAGAGCATTTCTCCTCAATGATTCTCCTAAAGTACATGGAATTAGGTTGTCCCTTTGAACCTAGATCTTGGGATCTCCAGTCAACTAGGTTGGGTTTCCATTCCGGTACATTGTAATGTCATAGGCTTTAGTCCCATTCCTCTAGATGATTTATTAACTAACTCTCAATTTAACCCTTTGGTTAGCGGATCCGCAATATTGTCTTTAAACTTTACATAGTCAATCGTGACAACCCCACTTGAGAGTAGTTGTTTTATGGTATTGTGTCTACGACGAATATGTTAGACTTACCATTACACATATTACTTTGTGCCCTTCCAATAGCAGATTGGCTATCGCAGTGCATGCAAATATCTGGCACAAGTTTTGACCATCTAGGAATATTTTCTACAAAATGGCGAAGCCATTCAGCCTCTTCAGCTGCCTTGTCTAGCGCAATGAATTCAGATTCCATTGTCGATCTAGCAATACAAGTTTGTTTTGAAGATTTCCATGACATAGCTGAACCACCAAGCGTGAAAACATATCCACTTGTAAATTTTGAATCTTTCATATCGGATATCCAGTTTGCATCACTGTATCCTTTCAATACAGTTGGACATCTCAAGTAGTGCAATCCCTGATCATATGCATATCATAAGTACCGCAGTACCCTTACTATTGATTTCCAGTGTTCAGCACTAGGATTACTAGTGTATCTACTCAGTCTACTTACTGAATAAGTAATGTCGAGCCTTGTAAAACTCATTAGGTACATCAAACTTCCTATCACTCGAGAATATTCTAGTTGAGAAACACTCTCACCAATATTCTTAGATAGGTATAGACTTAAGTCCACAGGCGTTCCGGCTATACTAGTATCAGATTTGTTGAACTTCTCTAGAATCTTGTCTACATAATGTGACTGTGACAGAACAAGTCCATTAGTATTTCTAGAGATCTTGATGCCCAATATAATATCAGTAAGTCCCATATTATTCATGTCAAATTTAGAATTCAACATTTTCTTAGTAGATTTAATGATCTTATCATTACTACCCACTATGAGCATGTCATCAACATATAAACATAAGAAGACATAGCCTTCATTCGTGTCTTTGACATAAACACATTTATCACACTCATTGATTTTGAATCCACTAGAGAGTATAGCTTTGTCGAATTTTTCATGCCATTGTTTTGGAGCTTGCTTTAAGCCATACAATGATTTGACGAGCTTACATACATTATTTTTTTGCCATGGAGCAGAAAATCCTTCAGGTTGTTCTATGCAGATTTCTTCATTCAAATCTCCATTAAGGAAGGCAGTTTTAACATCCATTTGATGTATTTCGAGATCTCGTAAAGCTGCGATCGCAATAATCATACGAATGGATGTTATTCTCGTAACAGGAGAATACGTATCAAAGTAGTCTAGACCCTCCTTTTGTCTATACCCTTTAATGACAAGCCTTACCTTATACTTATCAATAGTACCATTCATCTTCATTTTCTTTTTAAAAATTCATTTATAGCCCAATGGCTTACAACCAGGAGGAAGATCTACCAGTTCCCAAGCATGATTTTGTAGAATAGAATCAATTTCACTTTTAATTGCTTCATACAGGACCATCTAGTGATCTAATAGCTTCATTATAGCTTTGAGGCTCACTTTCTATAACATAAGTTAAAAAATCTGGACCAAAAGATTTTGAAGTCCTAGCTCGTTTCCGACGTCTAGGCTCAACATCAACATTCTCTTCTTGGGTTTTACTACTTTCCCCAACAGTCTCAATTGTGCATTTTTTAGAACTATATTCCTCTTTACAAAGAAATATATTCTCAAAGAACGATGCATTTCTAAACTCCATTATCGTGTTCTTGTGTATATCTGGGTTTTCAGATTTATGTACAAGAAACCGATACGCACTACTATTATGTGCATAGCCAATAAATAAACAATCAACAGTTTTTGGACCTATCCTTTCTTTCTTAGGAGTAGGTACAAGAACCTTTGCAAGACACCCCCACATTCGTAAGAACTTATAGGAAGGTTTTCGACCATTCCACTGTTCATACGGGGTTTGATCAACTTTCTTTTGAGGTACCTTATTTAAAATGTAATTTGCAGAGAGAATTGCCTCCCCCCACAAGTTCTGTGGCAATCCAGAACTAATTAACATAGCATTCATCATTTCTTTTAAGATACGATTTTTCCTTTCAGCAACTCCATTTGATGGAGGCGAATAAGGTGCAGTGGTTTGGTGAATAATTCCATTTTGCGAACAATGGTCACCATACGGTGCTACATATTCACCACCTCTATTACTTCTTAACACCTTAATCTTTTTGCCAAGTTGATTCTCAACCTCTGTCTTGTATAGAATTAACTTATTCAAAGCTTCACCCTTACTTCTTAGCAAATACACATAACAGTATTTAGAGCAATCATCAACAAAAGTAATAAAATACTTATTGCCTCTTCTAGATTGAACCATTTTTAAATCACATACATCAGTGTGGATTAATTCCAATGGTTCAGTGCTTTTTTTAACTGATTGAAACGAAGTCTTTGTTAATTTTGCTTCAACACAAGTTTGAAATTTCTGACTTGTGTCAATATAGAAGTTTGGTATGTGGTCTAATTTAACTAATCTTCGCAAAGAATTAAAATTAACATGTCCTACTCTACCATGCCACAAATTGGAAGACTCAAGCAAGTAAACAAAATAGGTACTCATTTTATTAATCTTTGAGAATACAGTCGCTACATTAAGTTTGAACATCCCATTACACATGTACCCCTTCCCACATACTGATCGGCGACGAATAGTTGCCGTTTATAGTCCTAAAAATACACTTTGTTAGTCCATTTCATGTAGTTATTAAGTGATTTTTAATAAGTATTCTATATTTTGTAGGTTTTGGAGCTTTAATATGAAAATGCACAAAAATCCAATGATTAGTGGCTTTGGAAGTCATTCTGGGCTCAAACGGTGATTCCGGTGAACGATGAATGCAGTAGCAGCCTCGGAAAATTGCATTTTTGACAAGGAATACTTCAGATTTGAGAAATTTCTCCAAAGATATAAAAATGTAGATCTTCGAGTTACGGACACGTGGCTTTAAACGGCGAGTCAATCCGAGTTTCGAGCAAAACGTTATCGCAATTCTACGAAAGTAACGCAGTGCAGCAAAAAGGACCTCGCGCGAGCGACCTTTGAAAAAACCAAAAACGTGTATTTTATTAAATTAAAGTGCTCAGCGAAGGTGGTTTGTGCATATGACGTCCAGAAATGTAAATATAGCTGTTTTAGTGCGATTTGACTTAGAAAAGCTTCCTAAATCCTTCCAAACTCTATATAAATCCTATTCTAACTCAAATTTAAGATTACACATCATTACACAACATTATACACAGCCATATACACAAAAACTCCAGCCATTGAAAAGAGGAAAGTAAGGAGAAGAAGAAGAAGACCAAGGATTCCCATGGCCTCCTCCATCAACCTCTTGCCGTTCATCAATTCTATGACCAACTAAACATAGATCTAGGGTTTCAATGAAACCCTAGCCAAGTAATAAGGTTTTATTTATATTTTTATTTTAGTTTTATTATGTATGGATGACAGTTACATGTTTAGAGGATTTTTATAAATAAATCGTACTTCTATTGATTAAATCATTACTTTCAAAGTTTATTCTTGTCTTAGATCTATTTTGACTGTGATGTGCTCAATGATCTATATTTGTTGTGCTTGTATAGATTGTTTACATGTAATGGTGCTTAAATTGAATTGTGCTATCAAGTATCCGAATAGTCCATGCCTAGATTAGACGGATTATACCACAACCCTAGTTTAGTGTGGGATAATTCGTACTAACCGAAGATGGATTATGTTGGTGCTTGAACCATAGTTATTTTCTTAACGGAGGAATTGGGCTTGTAGCTACAATTCCCCATTATCATCCAACTTAATAGGCTAAAGTAATTCATAAATATTCCTATTATGAAGCTAGTGGTGGATTTGCAATCCTAGGTTCCTTTAAACATATTGATAAAAACACTTTTTAATTGCTTTCGTAATTTAGATTTATTTTTATTGTTATTAGTTTAATTAAAATTCAAATCCAATTCCGTTTTCTTAATTAATTAAATTTAGGTTTTAAAATTAAAGTACTGTAGTATTTCAATCTTTGTGGGTTCGACCTTTACTTCCACACTGCAAATCTTTAGAAAAGTAAAGTATACTTTTTATATCTTGATACTGACAACATCAATTTTTGGCGCCATTGCCGGAGATTGCAAATTACTACCTTTAGTTTTAGAATCTTAGTTTAGTTAATTTGTAAATATTAGATTAGGTTTTCATTTTCTTATTTTTCGTTTTATTTTGAGTCACTAACTTTTCTTTTTATTTTGTAGTTTCTCGAGTCATCAAATTCTAACGTTTCCGGGAGGAATAGCTTAGCACATCAAAGGAGCTTACGCAAAAAAAAAATAATAATAAATTTATAAATAAAATAAAATAAATTGCTTCTTTTGAAATTCGCTTTAAACCACTGTAAGTCAGGGCGCTGTGACGCACTATTTGCATTAGTTTGGGGTTAATTGCACTGCATTAGCTAGGAAACCCGGGGCGCTGGGTTTGACGCGGTCATTGCATTACAGGATAATTTGCATGCATCACAGTAGTTGAGTGCTTGTTATCTTAGTTGCGTGATTGCTATTTGTTTTTTTTATTATCTGAGTCAGTTTTTATTTTAGTTTAGTTTTCTTTTTAAGTTTATGTTTGGTACGCGTTCAAATAAACCTGAATTACATTTTATCGATCTTGAACTTGAACGTACTTTAAGAGTTAGTAAGTCCGCAACCCAAGCTTCTAGAGCTAGGTTGCAAGACGACGAATCAACGTCGATACCGTCGTCGTTGTTTGAGGCCGAAATTCAAAGTACCCTTAAACGGTTAAGGAGAACTCGAACTTTTAAAATCGAACCGATTAAAATGGCTGACGGAAACAACGGAAATAATATGAATAATCTTAATATACCGCTACCTCCTCCACTTAAAAATTACTTTATTCCAACGACTTACACGCCACAAACATGTATTGATTTACCAGAGGCGATGGCATCTCACTTTGAGATAAAGTCGTCTACCATCTCGCTACTTCCATCTTTCCATGGCCGTCTAAATGAAGATCCATATCAACACTTAGGAGATTTTCAGGATATATGCTCTACTTTAAAAATTCAAAACTTAACTGATGATGAATTGAAATTGCGGCTCTTTCCATTCTCTTTAAAAGATAAAGCTAAATACTGGCTCCAATCTTTGGAGCCAAACACAATTAGAACATGGGAAGCCTTACACACCGCATTTTTACAAAAGTTTTTCCCTATTATGCGTACAAATCAGATAAGAAAATCCATAACAAACTTTGTGATGCAAGATGGGGAATCACTTTACGACACGTGGGAGAAGTTTAAAGAATTATTACGCTCGTGTCCACATCATCAGGTTCCCAAGTGGCAGTTGGTACAGGTCTTTTATGAGGGACTTATTTCCTCAGTCCGTAATACCGTCGACGCTGTTTGTGCGGGTACCTTCCTACACAAAATTGCCGACGAGGCCTGGAAAATCTTTGCAACATTAAGCGAGAATTCGATGCATCAGGCTGTGTCAGTACGTTCCGAGGGATATCATTCACAACCTAAGAGAGAGGTAAAGTTCGAGTCAAGTCATTCAATTGAAATAAAAGAACTATCTAAAACACTTGACCGACTTTTAACAATGAACCAAACGACAGCCCCACTCGCTCATGAAATTTGTGCATTATGTTCTGATCCGTCACATTCTATCCTAGCATGTCCATCGGCGAGTCAATTTCCGGAATTCGTGGAGCAACACATTAATTTTATTCAACAATACCCACAAAATAATTATAATTCGACTACTAATAATCCGGACGCGCCATGGAGAAACCATCCTAATTTTTCATGGAAAAATAATAATAATAATAATAATAATGAGATGAGTAATTTCCCTAACGCTTATAGACCTCAACAATGTCAATACCAACAACCTCCTCCTCCACCTCCACGTAATAATACATTTGAGGAGAAGGTGTTGGCCTCACTTGAAAGTTTTGGTTCGGTGATCCAGTTAGTACATTCCCACACTCAGTCCATTGCAAAACTGGAGTCCCAAGTGGGACAAATAGTTAACACGCTAAATCGTTTAACCGAGAGTAAGTTGCCAAGTCAACCTATTCTGAACCCTAAGGGACAATACGAGGTGAGTGGTACGAGTGAGCAAGTGAACGCTGTGTCAACTAGGACGACTATTCGAGAGGAAGAAGTTGTTGAGATTCCGAGGGAGGTTATAAGGGATGCAAACGTTAACTCGAATAAAGAGAGGGGTGAGGATGTGAATCAAAGTAGAAAAGAAAAAGAATCAGTCCCAACTAATATTATTCCAAAACTACCTTTTCCACCAAACGTTGAGGGACCGTCACATTTGTCTAAGAAAGGGTCAAAAACAGAAAATATACTCGAGGTATTTAAACAAGTTAAAGTTAATATTCCATTCTTCGATGCTATTAAATAAATTTCCGCTTACGCTAAATGTCTTAAAGACCTTTGCACTCAAAAACGTAAATTGCGTAGTTATACTCCGAAAAAGGTCTTTCTCACAGAAAAAGTAAGTTCTATTTTCCAACATGCTACTCTGAAGTATAAAGTTCCAGGTACGCCTACGATTTCATGTGTCATTGGTGACACGGTCATTCATAGGGCTCTCCTTGACTTAGGAGCTAGTGTTAATCTTTTACCTTACCACATCTACAAACAACTAGGACTAGGTGAACTTAAGCCCACGACCGCTACTATTCAATTAGCGGATCGTTCTATTAAAATACCTAGAGGAATCGTCGAGGACGTCTTAGTTAAAGTTGACAAATGCTATTATCCTGTTGATTTCATGGTCCTTGATACTGAACCCGTAATAGATGCTAGGAAGCACACTCCTGTCATTCTAGGTCGTCCATTCTTAGCCACGGTTAATGCGTGTGTCAATTGTCGAACGGGTGTAATGAAAGTGTCGTTCGGGAACATGAACCTCAAACTAAACATTTTTAACGCTGTTGATCAACCTCCCAAAGACGATGATTACCAATATATGGAAGGTAGTGAGGTTAGAAGAACTGTTGAACGTAATAAAGGAATAAACATGGGTGAGGAAAATAATATGGTTACTGATGAGCGGATGAAATTGAATAATCAAGATCCTAATGACGAATTTACTCAAAAGGAGAAGAATCGATTTGAAACCGAAAAGGATGAACCGTCAAATGAATTAATCCAAAGCAACATTATTTCTGCTTACCACCGAGCTCTTCCTGATATCCTTAGGGGTACACAGTCCGATTTACGGCCTCCTTGAATCTTGAGCTAGAACGGTCTAGCTGAAGACGTAAAAATTAGCGCTTCTTGGGAGGCAACCCAAGCTTTATTTCGTCCGTTTCTCTTGTTTTCGGGTCTTTTTGAGTCAGTTGTGGTCTTTCTGAACAGGTTTGGGGGTCGGAGTAAATTTATTTTTGGCTTATCTACAGAAAAAAAAAAAGTACAGAAAAAGAGGAAAAATGGCATCTCGCGCGAGCCTACCCCTTAGAGAAAATTTTTAAAACTTTTATGATATATAGCCTCAGTATCACCTCGCGCCACAATTCGCGCGCGCGAGGGGTTCGCTCGAGCGGTCCGCTCGCGCGATCTGAGGACTTAGAAATTTTTCTTTTATAAAACGTAAAACAAGCTTCTGCTTAAACTCGCGGAAGGATTCGCGCACGCGAGACTCGCTCGCGCGAGGTAGGGTTTTCTGGTTTTTCTCCTTTGTTCTCTTCCCTCCTCTCTCCATACCTGGTAAGTGTTTTTTTTTATACTTTCTGTTTGTTCTTTTAGCCATGTTTAGGTTCGTCTGTCTTTGTTTTTATAAGTTCTGTTTGTGTCTTTTATTTTTATTGAGTCTCTTGATTATAGTTTAGATTCTATTATTCTATTTTTAAAAAATAATAATAATAATAATAATAAAAATAAAATATAAAATAAAAAATAAAAAAAATCTAAATATTTAGCTGTTATTGTTATTATTCTGTTCTTTTATTTTTTATTGTTAAGTATTACCAGGTGATTAGTAGCTTCGTTTGGAGCCTGATTGAACTTTGATTCCATATTATTATACGTTCACCTGGTTTGTGTTTGCCGAGATCGAGGTAATATCGTTCCTTTCTTACCTACTCTCCGTTATTTCGTTTTATTGTTTCATTGGGGACAATGAAAGGTTTAGGTTTGGGGGTATGCACACACATACACATTATTATGCACTAATTTTTTTAAAAAAAATTCAATTCTTGTGCTTAAATAAACGATGTTACCGACGTTTTTGCAATCTTGATTTGATACTTCTTGTTATGTAACTATGATTGTTATAGAATGGTAAACAAGAGAAGATGTGATTAAACATTTGCTGAAGTCATGATATGATGTAATGTTTAAGTTATGTATTGTTTGAATCGTAGTTTTATATCATAGATTTGCACATAAACCTATGCACTGCATGTAATCGCTTGAATACATGTTTGATGTAAATTATAATATGATTCGGATTTCTAGATAACATAATGTGAAGACTAGACCCGGTGAGCTTTTGAGCCTATCTTTTCTGTTTTGAGGGTTATAAATACATCTTGTGTTTGTCGAATTTCATTGAAATAATGCATCTACTTGTTGTTTGGTCTCATTATTCTTGTTTTGGTTGATAAGTCAAGTTAAAATATTTGTTACCATGCTAAATAATCTTTCGTTGTAACGTTGAAAATACCATAGGACCATAGGAAATGATCATAGGCTTTCTTTGTTTACTGACTGATAAATGATAAAAATTTCCTTAGTTCGCCCTTTGAGCCGTTAAAATGCCATTTCTTTCTTTAATTACCATTATCCTTGTTTTTGCTCTGACTTGACAAACTTGGAGTTCACCACTGAGAGATTTGTCACCTTTTAGTGGTGTTAAGGCAATGTGTGATTGGGAAGAAGAAGAAGACAAGATGCTATTGGGGTAGTTGCTTAGAAATCAATGAATAATCATCCGACAAGCAAGAATTAAGAAAAAAAAAAGACGAGAAAAAAAATTGAAAAGAAAAATGAAAAGAAGAGAATGAAATGATGAAGTTGGTGGAAGAGCAAATGAAAGAAATCGAACATGCCTTACAATGCCATTCTAAAACTACCTAACAAATCATTTCTATCCTTTTTCATTACCTGAGCCACATTACAACCTTTGAAAAATCCTATTTGATCCTATGAAACATGGTTTGGATATGAAAACGATGGGAGGGGGATTAAAACATGGTAATGATTAATTTTTCTTGATTATTGGCATCCTATCCATGAGACTACCGTTCTTTCGTGTCATGCGTCTTTTTCCAGTCATATGTGAGCATTTCTCGTTTTGAAAACATATTTCCTTTACTCACATATTTTAGAAAAATTACACCTGTTTCTGAGTGTTTCATTTTAGAGTATAATTGACATTGTGAGATTCGTAGCCGAGACATAGTTAATTGGTTATCCGAAGTATATTCCATGTTCATGACATACTCGTGTTCATTTGACTACCACATCACACACGTGCAAATTTTATGAGAAACTCTACTGATTTATACGATGCATGTGCTTGAGATTGTTTTTCATGATTAGGTGGATGTTTCATTATGTTTCTTTATGTTCGTTATTCTATTTCAAATCTTTTTTATATGATGAAGGAGTATTGAATATTATGTTCTTTGTTTTTAATAAAAGTTTTTAAATATATAAGTTAATAAAGATGGTTGTGGGTGACTTGTTGATGAGAACCCTTACGAGACTTCACTCGTCCGACTAGGGACGCCTAGGGGTTTAAAAGGCTTGTTGCATATGCTAAATGAATCGTGATCCATACGAAAATGGAGTAGTACTTGTAGTAGTAGTTTTATGTTTCTGTTCTTTTTGCTCGAGGACTAGCAAAGAGTAGGTTTGGGGGTGTGATCGGCGACGAATAGTTGCCGTTTACAGTCCTAAAAATACGCCTTGTTAGCCCATTTCATGTAGTTATTAAGTGATTTTTAATAAGTATTCTATATTTTGTAGGTTTTGGAGCTTTAATATGAAAATGCACAAAAATCCAATGATTAGTGGCTTTGGAACTCATTCTGGGCTCAAACGGTGAATCCGGTGAACGATGAATGCAGTAGCAGCCTCGGAAAATTGCATTTTTGACAAGGAATACTTCATATTTGAGAAATTTCTCCAGAGATATAAAATGTAGATCTTCGAGTTACGGACGCGTGGCTTTAAACGGCGAGTCAATCCGAGTTCTGAGCAAAATGTTATCGCAATTCTACGAAAGTCGAGCAGTGCAGCGAAAAGGACCTCGCGCGAGCAGGCCGCGCGAGCGAGCTTTGAAAAAATCAAAAACGCGTATTTTATTAAATTAAAGTGCCCAGCGAAGGTGGTTTGTGCATATGACGTCCAGAAACGTAAATATAGCTGTTTTAGTGTGATTCGACTTAGGAAAGCTTCCTAAATCCTTCCAAACTCTATATAAATCCTATTCTAACTCAAATTTAAGATTACACATCATTACACAACATTATACACAGCCATATACACAAAAACTCCAGCCATTGAAGAGAGGAAAGCAAGGAGAAGAAGAAGAAGACCAAGGGTTCCCATGGCCTCCTCCATCAACCTCTTGCCGTTCATCAATTCTATGACCAACTAAACATAGATCTAGGGTTTCAATGAAACCCTAGCCAAGTAATAGGGTTTTATTTATATTTTTATTTTAGTTTTATTATGTATGGATGACAGTTACATGTTTAGAGGATTTTTATAAATAAATCGTACTTCTATTGATTAAATCATTACTTTCAAAGTTTATTCTTGTCTTAGATCTATTTTGACTGTGATGTGCTCAATGATCTATATTTGCTGTGCTTGTATAGATTGTTTACATGTAATGGTGCTTAAATTGAATTGTGCTATCAAGTATCCGAATAGTCCATGCCTAGATTAGACGGATTATACCACAACCCTAGTTTAGTGTGGGATAATTCGTACTAACCGAAGATTGATTATGTTGGTTGAACCATAGTTATTTTCTTAACGGAGGAATTGGGCTTGTAGCTACAATTCCCCATTATCATCCAACTTAATAGGCTAAAGTAATTCATAAATATTCCTATTATGAAGCTAGTGGTGGATTTGCAATCCTAGGTTCCTTTAAACATATTGATAAAAACACTTTTTAATTGCTTTCGTAATTTAGATTTATTTTTATTGTTATTAGTTTAATTAAAATTCAAATCCAATTCCGTTTTCTTAATTAATTAAATTTAGGTTTTAAAATTAAAGCACTGTAGTATTTCAATCTCTGTGGGTTCGACCTTTACTTCCACACTGCAAATCTTTAGAAAAGTAAAGTATACTTTTTATATCTTGATACTGACAACATCACATACATTCCCGCTTTGGTCAACACCAACTTGTCTGACTCAAAGACCATTCGGAAGCCATGCTAGCTTAGGAGAGATCCGGATACCAAATTCTTGCGAATTTCCGGTACATAAAGGACATTGTTGAGAGTCAGCTCCTTTCCTGAAGTCATCTTCAGAATTATTTTCCCTTGGCCTTCAACATCCGAGGAAGTAGAATTTCCTATATACATCTTCTCACCACTTGTAATTGGTTCGAAGGAAGTGAACATAGCTTTGTCGGAGCATATGTGGCGAGTAGCACTAGTGTCTATCCACCACTCCCTTGGGTTTAAATCCACCAAGTTCACTTCAGAGACCACAGCAGACAGATTAATGTCAGAGACATCCCTTGAGATAGAATCTAACTTCGTCATATTAGCCTGATTATTCTTGACTTTTTTTTTGCGGCAGACGACACTCAGAAGCACAGTGTACAGTTTTGCCACAGTTGTAGCATTTCCCTTGAAACTAGAACTTCATTTTCTTGGTGTAATGGTGATCCCTCCTTTTGGGCCTAATTTAGACCCTTTGCCAGAAGGAAATTTCTTCTTCCCATATGAACTTTGACCATGCTCAACCATATTAACCTTGGCCCCAAAGTTCCCCAAATTCCTGTCAACCCCTTTATTGTCTTCTTCAATTTGAAGCCTGACGATGAGATCTTCAATCTTCATCTCCTTTCGTTTGTGCTTCAAATAGTTCTTGAAGTCCTTCCAAGCAGGGGGTAGCTTTTCAATTATAGCAGCAACTTGAAAAGTTTCGCTCAAGGTCATCATTTCAGCATGGATTTCATGCAAGATTACTTGCAGCTCCTAAACTTGACTGATCATAGTCTTTGAATCCGCCATCTAATAGTGGAGGAATCTCCCCACTACTAATTTCTTCGACCCGGCATCCTCAATTTTGTACTTTCTGTCTAAGGACTCCCACAGTTCCTTAGCAGTGGTCTTGACGCTATACACATCATAGAGTGTATCGTTCAAGCCATTCAAAACATAATTTCTGCACAGAAAATCCGAGTGCTTTAAAGCATCAATAGCAAAAGCTACTTGCAAGGCGATCTCCCAATTTTGTTCATTTTCATTAGGCACATGAGCCTCTTCCTTCAAGAACCTCACAAGGTTCAAGTTGGTAAGGTAGAATAGCATCTTTTGCTGCCACCTTTTGAAATCCACGCCTTGGAATTTCTCGGGTTTCTCCCTATGGTTCACAGGAACCTGGCCTAAAGGAACCTTCACAGGTATCGAACCAATCACCACGGTGTTAGAGCCAGTAGCACCATCGGTTGCAACAGGGTTCGCAGCAGTGTTCACGTTCTCATTTGCTATTTCTGAAAAATAATCAAAGGAGAAAAGAAATTAAATCTAATATTTTTCCCTTTTAATTTTAACAGTGGCAGAATTTGTTTTCAAAGAATTGTAAGGAAAACGAATGAATTTTAAGATTCTTCTTGCGGGGTCCCAACTAAAATGCAATTCTTCACACTTTTTGTCTAATGCTATTTTCCCTGATTCTGCACCGTTTGGGCAGAAAACGAGAATTACAATAGCAGTTTTTTGTATTCCAAAAAATCAAACTATTTTCCTATTTTCAAAAGTAATTCTGTTTTTCTAAATCAGAATCTGTTTTGTTTATAAAATATATAAAATGAATCTGTTTTAAGATTGTTGAAAAAACTACATTGATATAATCAAAAAAATAGAAACAGATTTTGAATTACAACTTTAGAAAACAGGAAAAATAATACAGAATATATAAACAATACAGAAACTAAAAAAAATTTATCAAACCAAGGCCTGTGATAGTTCACAGTTTCCTTAAAATAGATTTGCCGCCTCACTGGATGTGCTTAAGGAAAACGTCGGCGTCTGTCTCCTAGGATAAGCGACTTCTAACAGTAGTACTAGCACAGTGTACAACTGCTCAGGCAAACTTCTATGCTTCGTGCTCTCTCAGGAAACCAAGGAAAGAAAATGTATGGAAGAAGAAGAACTTTGTATTTCTGTGTGTAACTCCAAATGAAGAACAACTTCAATATATAGACAGAGGAGAGAATAGATTAATATCTATGGATTAATCCAAATCAGTTCAGAAATTCCAAAGATTGTAACAACAACCAGTTGGAGTTCTGTAACTCTTAGACCTTTCAATTTCTGTCACATGTTAAGAATGTGTGAAGAAATTCCAAAGGTCTTTTGCAACTCTGGAATGTTCTGGGGTCCAAAAAGAAATATTTTGTGCGGGCTGCACCCACACCCATGACCTAGTCGGACGGACGGCGGTGCGCGTGCGTGTAAGGAGTAAACCAAAGGGCCTTAGGTCCTCCCCCTTCCACAAAACTGGGTACCCCTTGGGGCCCAAACCCAAAACATGAAGTAGCCTTATAATTACACTAAAGACTACTTCTGTTTTTCCTATGTGGAACAAGCAAATTGTGAACCTTTTTCATTTCAACAACTCCTTGTAAGGGGCAAACTTTGAGCATTAATTTCTCATTCACCCATCAATAGTTTTGGACATGTGAATATCCAAACTTCATCTCCTCATGGAGGAGAACACAAATCCACAAGGACCACACTTAAACTCTAAGTGGGTCCCACTTTTATTTGACCCTACAAATTGGCCAAAACTCAACTTTAATCCAACAATAATATTTGCATATATTTGGGTCTTGCTATCTTACAACACCAAGGTAATAGATAGCATCCTATTTAAATTATTTTTGATCATTTAGTATAGTGGTCTCGTACTAGGACATAAGTGACAAGTAGAGGTGCTTATAAAAGTCGAAAAATGAAAACCGACCAAACACCGATTGGTCGATCTATTGGTTTTAAAGAAGTACACATGTATAAATAGACCAAAAAACATATCTGCAGCGCCTAAAACCAACGTACCAAAATCGAATGGTCAGTTTTAAAACTACTAAAAATCGAAAATAAACCGCTGGTGAACACCCCTAGTGCTAGGGCCAAGGGGAGAGGGAAGGTTGGAACACTAGTAGAACGTGACATGAAGAGCATTTTTACCCTATTGGAGTAAGTCGTTGCACGCATCATGTTCAATTTTAACTGGGAATGAAAATTTGAATTTTTTTAAATTTAGAATAATATTTAGCCTTATAAGAAAACAAAAGTGAAATATCGAGAAATTTAAGGAAGACGAAGAATTTTGTTTTCATTTCTCCATTTCCTTTTCCCTTATTTTTTTTCCCAATTATTTACTCTCATTAAATTCATAAACCAAATGAAGCAACAAGAGAAAAATGAAATGAAAGTATAGGATTTCATTCCAATTTTGTCGTCAACAAGACCATAGAAGAGTCAAGAAAGAAACAAAGAACATGATCATATGAGGCTGAACCCATCTTTCCACTAAAGCACAATTTTATGGTTTTAGGCTGTATTGTCAATGTATCTGATCTTATTAGAATCAAGATATAAAAGTATGCTTTACTTTCTAAGGATTTATAGTGTAGAAGTAAAGGTCGATCCCATAGAGATTGAATTACTAAAACACTTTAATTTTAAAACCTAAATCTAGTTAATTAAGAAAACGGTAATTTGATTTTGATTTTGATTTAAACTAAGAACGAGAAAAGTAAATCTAAATTATGAAAGCAATTAAAAGTTGTTTTAAACAATATTTAAAGTGAACCTAGGATTGCAAATCCGCCACTAGCTTCATAATAAGAGTATCTATGAATTCAATTAGCTTATTAAGTTGGATGATAATGGGAAATTGTAGCTACAAGCCCAATTCCTCCGTCAAGAAGATAACTATGATTCAACCACCAACATAATTCATCTTCGGTTGGCACGGATTGTCTCACACTAAACTAGGGTTGCGGCATAATCCGTCTTGCCTAGGCATGAACTATTAGGCTACTTGATATCACAATTCAAGAAGCACCATAACATGTAAATAATCCATACAAGCACAGCAAATATAGATCATTCAACACATCACAGTCAAAATAGATCAAAGACAATAATAAACTTTGAAAGCAATGGTTTAATCAATAGAAGTACGATTTTATTGTAAAAATCCTCTAAACATGTAATCATCATCCATACATAATAAAACTAAAAGAAAAACATAAACTGCACCCTATTACTTGGCTAGGGTTTCATTGAAATCCTAGATCTTGGTTTAAGCGGCCATAGAATCAAGGATTGGCAAGAGGTTGATGGAGGAGGCCATGGGAATCCTTGGTCTTCTTCTTCTCCTTCTTGCTTTCCTCTCTTCAATGGCTAAAAGTTTAGCTACAGATGGATGTATCTAATATTGTGTAATGATGTGTTTAACCTCAAAATTGAATAATAATAGGGTATATATAGATTTGGAGCAAGTTTGGAAGCTTTCCTAATCCTATTCGCACTAAAACTGCTACATTTTACATTCTGAATGTAATTAGGCAGTTTTGTTCATGTGAGGATCTTCAGTACACTGAAATACGCAACTTTGATTTTTACACAGGTCGCACGAGCCGACCGCGCGAGTGCGCTATTGGGAGGTTGCGCGAGCGAGCTACTGGACTTTCGCGCGAGCGGGCCGCTTGCGCGATATGCCTTTTTCAGCTTCTTTTCTTCTGCTTTTTCACTCCATTTAGCCTGGAATCCTTACTTTACTCCAAATCCTGATAGAAAACAGAAAACAAAGTAAAAATTCAAAAAAAAAAAAAAAAAACAGGATAAAAAGTACTAACAAATGTGAATTAAAGCGTGTAATTATGATTTGTTCTCTCCCGATCACACCCCCAATCCTACATTTTACTAGTACTCGAGAAAAAAGAACAGAAAAATTAAACTACTGCTAAAAATACTACTCCATTTTTGCATGGGTCACGATTGCATTTAGCGTACGCAACAAGCCTTTTAAACATCTAGGTGTCCTTAGTCGGACGAGTGAAGTCTCGTGAGGTTTCTCATCAACAAGTCACCCACAACCATCTTTATTAACTAGTAAAATTTAAAAGTTTCATTAAAAATGGAAAACATGACATTCAATACTCCTTATTAGGTGCGAGTAAATACTGAGGGTTCTTATAAAACATTTTAAAAAAATTTTGTCTAAGGGGCATACTCGCGCGAGCAACCTGTCGAGCGAGCCGCTCGAGCGATGAGCTTTTGTTCTTTTTTCACTTGTTTTATGTAAATAACTTTAAAAGAACTTACCTCCGACCCCCAAACCTGTCCAGAAAACTCACAAAAGACTCAAAATCGACCATAAACATTCAAAAATAAGAGAAACAGACGAAATAAAGCTTGGGTTGCCTCCCAAGAAACGTTGTCTTTTACGTCTTCAGCTAGACCGTTCTAGCTCAAGTTTCAAGGATGCTGTAACTTGGACATTGTACTATTGAATATGGGAGATTCCGGTCAAAAGCATAAACAAGGTTGTTATGAGTTAATTCCTCCAACGGTTCTCCCTTTTCATGTTCAAATCGATTTCGTACCTTCCGAGTAAATTACTCATTAGGGTCTGGATCAAATTTGTCCGCTCATTACCCACTATATTGTTTTTCATACTCACATTTATTTCTGGAGTAAGTTTAATTTTCTCTCTCCACCTCACATAGATAAGCATCGTCATTAGGAGGTTGATCAATAACGTTAAAAACGTTCAGTTTTAAATTCATGTTCCCAAACGACACTTTTATTTCCCCCATTCGACAGTTGACACAAGCATTGGCCGTGGCTAAGAACGGATGACCTAGGATGACAGGAGTGTATTTCCTAGCATCTAGTACAGGTTCGGTGTCAAGGACTATGAAATCAACTTGACAATAACATTTATCGACTTTAACGAGAACGTCCTCGACAATTCCTCTAGGAATTTTAACAGAACGATCCGCTAATTGAATAGTAGCGGTCGTGGGTTTAAGTTCCTCTAGACCTAATTATTTATAGACAGAGTAACGTAAAAGATTTACACTCGCCCCTAAGTCAAGGAGAGCCCGATGAATGACAGTGTCACCTATGATACATAAGATCTTTGGCGTACCGGGATCCTTATACTTTAGAGGAGCGTGTTAGAAAAGTGAACTTACTTTTTTCGTGAGGAAGACCTTTTTTGGAGTATGACTGTGCAACTTGAACTTTTGAGTGCATAGGTCATTTAGACATTTAGCATAAGCGGGAATTTGTTTTATTGCATCGAGGAATGGAATATTGATTTTCACTTGTTTAAATACCTCAAGTATATCTTCAGTTTTCGACCCTTTTCTTCGAAAAATGTGACAGTTCGTCGACGTTTGGTGGAAAAGGCATTTTTGGAATATAGTTAGTTGGGACTGTTTCATTTTCTTCCCTAATTCAACTCGTGTTCTTACCTATCTCTTTATTTGAATTAATTTTTACCTCTTTCTCACTCTTATTCAGAATTTCAACAACTTCTTCCTCTCGAGTAGTCGCCCTAGTTGAAACAGCGTTCACTTACTCATTCGTACCACCCACCTCGTATTGTCCCTTAGGTTTTTGAATAGGTTGACTTGGCAACTTACTCTCGGTCAACCGATTTAGTGTATTAGTTATTTGTCCCACTTAGGACTCCAGCTTTGTGATGGACTGTGTATGAGAGTGTACTAACTGAATCACTGAACCAAAATTTTCAAGTGAGGCCAACACTTTCTCCTCAAATGCATTATTACGTGGAGGTAGAGGAGGTAGAGGGTTGGGTTGTGTATATCCATATTGTTGAAATTGGGGTCGGTAAGTATTAGGAAAATTATTCGGCACAGGATTATAACTAGTTCGTAGGAACTATTGAATAGATTTTATGTGTTGTTCCACGAATTCTGAAAATTGAGAAGCAGAAGGACATGCAAGGATATTATGAGAAGGTTCAGAACATAATGCACATACTTCGCAAGAGGGTGCGCTTGTCGTTTGGTTCATTGTTATAAGTCGGTCAAGTTTTTTAGATAGTTCTTGTATTTCTATAGACTGACTCGACTCAAAACGCTCATCTCGCTTGAGTTTAGGTGGAAGACACCCCTCGGGACGTACCGACACAGGTTGGTGCATCGAATTCTCGCATAACGTTTCAAAAATTTTCCATGCCTCATCGGCGCTTTTGTGTAGGAAGGTACCTGCACAAATGGCATCGACAGTGTTACATATTGAGGGAACAAGTCCCTCGTAGAAGACCTGACCTAATTGTCACTTGGAAACCTGATGATGTGGGCATGAGCGTAACAATTCTTTAAATTGTTCCCAAGTGTCATAAAGAATTTCCCCATCTTGCATCACAAAGTTTGTTATTGATTTTCTTATCGGATTAGTTCTTGTGATGGGAAAAACTTTTGTAAAAATGCGGTGTGTAAGGCTTCCCATGTTTTAATTGTGTTTGGCTCTAGAGACTGGAGCTAGTATTTATCTTTGTCTTTTAAAGAGAATGGGAAAAGTCGCAATTTTAACTCATCATCAGTTAGGTTTTGTATTTTCAAAGTAGAGCATATATCTTGGAAATCTCCTAAGTGCTGATAAGGGTCTTCTTTAAGACGACCATGGAATGAAGGAAGTAGCGCGATGGTAGATGACTTTATCTCAAAGTGAGATGTTATCACCTCTGGTAATTCCATGCTTGCCTGTGGAGTATAGGCCGTATGAATAAAATAATCTTTAAGCAGAGGAGGCGGGGTATATTATGATTATTTACATTATTTCTATTTTTTTGGTTGTTCACGTTGTTTCCGTTGTTTCCTAAGTCGGCCATTAGAATCGGTTCAATTCTATTCACGCGTGATTTCTTTAGTCGTTTTAAGGTACT
The DNA here is from genome assembly GCA_033977485.1 of Hydrangea macrophylla. Taxonomy (NCBI): domain Eukaryota; kingdom Viridiplantae; phylum Streptophyta; class Magnoliopsida; order Cornales; family Hydrangeaceae; genus Hydrangea; species Hydrangea macrophylla. Next base: position 23,635,220 of record JASDAS010000019.1, on the reverse strand, counting down.
TCGTATTTCAGACTCAAACAACGATGACGGTTTCGGTGTTGAATCGTCATCTAACATCAACCGAGCTCTACAAGCTTGGGTTGATGACCTAAGGACTCTAAGACTACATTCAAGTTCAACATTAAGCAGATGTAATTTAGGTTTACTTGAACGTGTATTGAACATAAACTAAAAGAAAATAGATTAAAACAATGACTGACTCAACAAAAATGAAAATAACTACGCAAGTAATCAAGCACGCAAGCACACAGTACTACTATGATGCATGTAATTATCCTTATGTATTGATTCGCGTCAAAGCCCAGTGCCCCGGGTTTCCTAGCTAATGCAGTGCTCACTCCACACCTAGCCTAATGCAAGTAATTGCGTCTCAGTGCCCTGACTTACAATGATTTGATGCGAAATTTAAAGGAAGCAATGCATATTTATTTTATTTTATTTTAATTGCGTAAGCTCCTTTAGTGTGCTAAGCTTTTCCACTTCGACACGCTAGAATTTGATTACTTGAGAAACTATAAAACAAAAAGAAAAACTAGTAACTCAAAAAAAATGGAAAATAAGAAAAATAAAAACTAATCTAATATTTACGAATTAACTAAACTAAGATTTTAAAGCTAAAGGTAGTAATTTGCAACCCCCGGCAACGGCGCCAAAAATTGATATTGTCATAATCAAGATATAAAAGTATGGTTTACTTTCTAAGGATTTGTAGTGTGGAAGTAAAGGTCGATCCCACAGAGATTGAATTACTAAAACACTTTAATTTTAAAACCTAAATCTAGTTAATTAAGAAAACGGTAATTTGATTTTGATTTTGATTTAAACTAAGAACGATAAAAGTAAACCTAAATTATGAAAGCAATTAAAGTTGTTTTAAACGATATTTAAAGTGAACCTAGGATTGCAAATCCACCACTAGCTTCATAATAAGAGTATCTATGAATTCAATTAGCTTATTAAGTTGAATGATAATGGGGAATTGTAGCTACAAGCCAAATTTCTCCGTCAAGAAGATAACTACGATTCAAGCACCAACATAATTCATCTTCGGTTGGCACGAATTGTCTCACACTAAACTAGGGTTGCGGCATAATCCGTCTTGCCTAGGCATGAATTATTAGGCTACTTGATATCACAATTCAAATAAGCACCATTACATGTAAATGATCCATACAAGCACAGCAAATATAGATCATTCAACACATCACAGTCAAAATAGATCAAAGACAATAATAAACTTTGAAAGCAATGGTTTAATCAATAGAAGTACGATTTTATTGTAAAAATCCTCTAAACATGTAATCATCATCCATACATAATAAAACTAAAAGAAAAACATAAAATACACCCTATTACTTGGCTAGGGTTTCATTGAAATCCTAGATCTTGGTTTAAGCGGCCATAGAATCAAGGATTGGCAAGAGGTTGATGGAGGAGGCCATGAGAATCCTTGGTCTTCTTCTTCTCCTTCTTGCTTTCCTCTCTTCAATGGCTAAAAATTTAGTTACAGATGGATGTATCTAATATTGAGTAATATTGTGTAATGATGTGTGTAACCTCAAAATTGAATTATAATAGGGTATATAGATTTAGAGCAAGTTTGGAAGCTTTCCTAATCCTATTCGCACTAAAACTGCTATATTTTACATTCTGGACGTAATTAGGCAGTTTCGTTCGCGTGGGGATCTTCAGTACACTGAAATACGCAACTTTGATTTTTACACAGGTCGCGCGAGCGGGCCGCATGAACGCGATATTGGGAGGTCGCGCGAGCGAGCTACTGGACTTTCGTGCGAGCAGGCCGCTTGCGCGATATGCCTTTTTCAGCTTCTTTTCTTTTGCTTTTTCACCCCATTTAGCTTGCAATCCTTACTTTTTTTCCAAATTCTGACAGAAAATAAAGTAAAAATTCACAAAAACAGTATAAAAAGTACTAACAAATGTGAATTAAAGCGTGTAATTAAGATTTGTTCTCTCCCGATGAGTATCTATTCTGGGTACAGGGTCAAATATATTTAGGTAATCTATTTTTTTTCAAAATTTTTATTTGGACCCCCTATTATCAATTGAATCACTTGAAGTCCTCAACTTTTAAATTAATTTCAATTAAAGATAATCCTTAAGTCAATTTCAATTGAAGATAATCTTTAAAGGATATGACGTCGACTGAAAAATTGTCTATATATAATTGTCCTCAATTGAAAAAGATTGTCTTCAATCGATTGAAAATCGAGGACTCTAAATAATGCAATTTGAATATAATAGAGGGTCTACAATGAAAATTTAAAGAAAAGACAAGGTAACAAATTATTTTTATTGAACATGTCATTTGCAATCATTATATTTATGAAAATGGAGTTGGTTTAAAAATAGCTCAGATTTTCTTAAATAAAATAAATTCAAATAAATGAGCTGTGGCACAGATCACAACCAACCTAGATTTCATATTTACTGCACTATTAAATTTAATCTTTTTGTCAATTTAAAAAATGGAACTATAGTTTATTATTTTTGCTCTAACCCATTATGACAAATTTGTTAGATGAACTATAAAGCATGCCGAGAGAGAGAGAGATCATGCTTACATTACAATTTATGGTATATATATATATATATATATTAAAATATTTTAATAGTCATCCACATAATACAAAGATGATGATGAGGTTATATAACTATAACAATTCTCTAGAAGTTGGTGATGAGATCGTTATGCTACTATAATAGACTTTTTAAGAGGATAATGAAAGTGTTGTGGTTGTAATATATTACATATTATATACTAATATGAGACTTCAAATGCCTCCCAACTCCATGGGTCTCTAACATTTTTACACAAGTTTGACTGTCCATAAAATGTAGTACTCCCATGTATAGAGAATATATATATATATATATATAACTGTGTATATATGTACAAGGTCATCATTCTGCTGTGTTGTACAATTCCAATATTAAATTCCATCAACAACTAACTGAGATAATGTATAACTTCTTGTACTGATGTTGACTTTCAATAAATGGAAACTACAGGTAACGTTAACTAACTATATGATGCATCTTAGTGGTTTAGAATACATATGTTATAATTTGGAGTCAAATTTTTGTAGATGGTAAATTATATTTCAAACCCTTATAGTTTAGGCATGTGATTTTATTTTGATTCCTGTAATTTTTATTTTGTCATTTTAATTCTTTCAGTTTTATTTTAGATTTGTGTAGTTCATTTATCAAATTGTCTTACAATATTTGATAAATTTAAATTCAATATTGGTGTATAAAGTATAATTTCTCTAAGGAAATTTACTACTATGACCCTAATGATACCGTATGTGTGCATTATATGAGTTATATCTGAAAAAAAAAAAATCATGAATGGACTACATTAAATCTAAACTGAAACTGCAAGGATCAAAATGACAAAATTAAAATTGTAGGGACCAAAATAACATCACACCCATACTATAAGGGTGTAAAGAGTATGTGGACCCCACAGTACCACTAGGAAAGAGATAGAGTGTGTTAGTAAGTGTTAGTAAATTTTGTTAGTGCCCCAAATATTACTTTTTTGCAAATAGTACAATATTTTGGCAAAAACCACTAGGATAGTGCATTGGTCCTTTGGTTGGTGAGCAAAGCCAGTTTTTGCTCCACTTTATAAAATTATAAGAAGTACTATTAATTGTTAGAGGGACTTTTATATATACTAGGAAGTTGGATTTGATGAAAAAAAATGTAATATATTTTTTTGTTAATGTGTATACAAAAAAATGTAATATAGTTTTTGCTCCTCTTTATAAAATTATAAGAAGTTCTATTAATTGTTAGAGGGACTTTTATATAACCTAGAGAAATAATTTAATAATTTTTAAGATAGTGTTAGAAAAAATATGCTTGAACAATGTCTATATTAACTGACGTTAAGCCTACAATTTCTTACTGGATAAATGGTACTAATTAATAAAACAATTTAAAATTTTAAAGTGAAGATTTTGATAGACTAACATTTACTTGCTATTTCTTTGACCAGTTAGAAATTGTGTTCGAATTTGTAAAGAAAAAAAAAATCTTGAGTTAAAGTAGAGAAATGAAATTTAGTCGCGTTCATTGCGGAAACATTTCATAGATTTATGATTTGAAAAACAAATGCAGCCAAACATTAAACCCTAAATGTATTGAACATGCACCGCCGGCAAAAGAATTGAGTTATATAAGTAATGTTCATATTCAATAATTGTATACACTTTAAGCTTTTAGAGAAGGGTACAGATAAGGAGAACATCTGGTTCTCAAGACACTTCCACACCCGGGAAGTAATGATTGAGCGGCAATTTGAGGATCTCTGGTGCGATTCTAAGATCCCCTTCTACCTTTCTCAGCTTCGTGCCTATCCAGACTGGATGCTTGTTCTCACGATCGCCAAAAAGGTCAATACTACTTGGATCCGGGCGACGATAGCTAGTATGATTAAAGTTCCGGATGCTCCATACACTTACTCATCATGAATTCGAGGGAGGGAGGTTATTTTTAGCCCGGCTACAGTCTCAACAGCTCTTGGTATTGCCGAGGTTCCTGATCATTTATTTCCTATGCACATTGATAGGCCATTCCCCTCCTTTTATTTGGCCACCACAGAAATTTCCGTAGGAAAAGTAAAAAAATGGAATAGAGAGGGCACCTTCTGGGACCACAATCTCACCTCAGCCTACCATTTGCTGCAATTGGCCATTGTTGGGTGCATCTTCCGAATACATATAAAAAGGAGCTGGCTGGGTGGTATACGCAACTTTTGTATGTTATTGGAACCAAAAAGAAGGTCTGCCTCTCTCGCCTCCTGTTGGATTTCCTTTTTGACTGCACTAGGCATTTGGAACGTACCCAGCACCTCAAAGGTACATGGGTTATTCATAGAGTGTGTGTAGTAGCAGGCATCCCTCAACTTTCTATTGATCTTCCTCTTAAAAGTTTGAAGATCGATATCTTCTGTGAGGCCACAGCAAGAAGGTCAGATGGCCAGTTTAAGACCCTTAGTAAGGGAAAAGGGAAAGTTGGAGAGAGTACTGGAAAGAAGAAGAGGAAAAGAGGGGAGGAGTTAAAGGAGGAAGACGATGACCCAGGGACGCCAGAGGCGGAGGGTCAGGATACAGTTGTGATAGAAGAGGAGGATGACCCAGGGATACCGACTACGGCTGAGGGTCGGTGTCCAGACCAATCATGATCTGCTTATTGAGGGAAGAGAGGCGAGATTACAGCTACAGGGGCTGGTTCGGGAGCTGATTGTACAGCAGGAGTTAATGGCTGCTCAAATGGCCTCTGATCGTGATTTTATTCACTCGAGACTCGAGTAGTTAGGCGGTCAGATAGAGCAGATATTGGTGTTATTGGGGATAGAGCAATCCATACAATCCGCATCCATGCCGCCTCCATCGATGGTCCCATATGCTCATGCGGCTTCTACTTCAGCGCCTCTAGAGATCATCTTATTAGAGATGCCACCACCACCTCCAGCTACTGCGCCCACGCCGGCTAAGAGTGACCCAGCTGCTGTCGTCCAGTATAGATAGCTGTTGAGGGTGGTAGTGAGGTTGCAGATCCTGTTCTCGACAGTGCGCCTACGACCTCTGGTGACCCACCTTCTTTGGAGCTCCAGGATTGAGTTTGCGAAGCGAGAGAGCATCTTCGATATTTCATATCTTATTATCTCTCTTGTTTTTATATTTTGGTCATGTGGATATTTTTTGGTTGGTTGATTACTTTTGGTTTTATATCTGTACATGGACTCTATTGATTTTTGGACATTTTTATACAGATAGTTCATTGTGCTCATGGAGTGTATTTATTTGTCTATGTTCTCGATTATTATCCATGAATATTATTGATCTTGGTTGTTGTGGAGTTATAATATTGAAACAGGTGAATTCTGAATTGTAAACCGCTATGCTTATAACAGGTGATATCTACCTTTGTTTTCTCGAAATACGTCTATTGGGGACAATGTCGATTTCAGTTAGGGGTAGGGGGTAGATTTACTCACCTGTTCAATCTTGAATAAAAATGCACACCTGTTAAATATTTTGATTTCCATTTTCTTTCTAGTTAGTTTGGTTTGTTTCCTTTTGTTTAGTTTTATAAAAAAAAAAACTCGTGTCAATTTTTGAAATGCGCTAATATCTCGTTGAAAGTCTCATTTTTGTTTTATTTGGCTTGTTGCTTCAGGAGAACGTTCAGGATCTACCAATCTAAAACTCAATAAATACTTGAGATATGTTAAAAGTGTCTAAAAGATGATTTAGGCCATCGATAGCTCACCTCATCATCCGAGAAAGTCTAAATTCCCACTTACTTATCACAAATCAATGCTTCTACCTGAAACCATATATTATAGCTTGAGCATGTGATGGTTCTGTGTGAATGGCTAAAGGAGGAAAGGAAGAAACCAAACCAAACCAAACCAAACCAAGCCTTGTGTCCCAATCAATTGGGGTCAGCTATATGAATCCTTTTTCTCCATTCTGCACGATCAAGAGCTATATGCTCATTTAAATTATATATATTCATATCTTGTTGCACTACATATTCCCAAGTCAGTCTAGGTCTACCTCTCCCTCTAACCATTCCAAGCACTACGATCTTATCACTCTTTCGCACAGGTGCATCTACAGGTCTTCGTTGCACATGGCCGAACCATCTAAGTCTATTCTCCCTCAACTTGTCCTCAATATGTGTCACTCCTACAGTCTCTCGGATGTACTCATTTCTAATTCTATCTTTCCTAGTCTTACCACACATCCACCTTAGCATCCTCATCTCCGCTACACTCACTTTGCTAATGTGTTGTTTCTTAGTTGCCCAACACTCTGTCCCGTAGAGCATAGCTGGCCTAATAGCTGTCCTATAAAATTTTCCTTTCAATTTTGCTGGTATTCTCCGATCACTACAACAAAAATGGGTTTTGGCGACAAACATATTTCGTCGCCAAAAGTTCTTTTTTCGTCGCTAAAGGCTTTAGCGACGAAAAAATTTCGTCGCCAATTTCGTCGCCTTTGCCTTGTCGCCAAAGGTCCTTGGCGACGAAATTTTTTTTTTGTCGCCATAGACAAAAATGGCGACAAAATTATTTCGTCGCTGTTGATCACAATTTTCGTCGCCATTGATGCGCATTTTGTCGCCAAAAGAGTCATTTAGTTGGTAGTAATTTTGCTTTAGCGACGAAAACTTTTCGTCGCCAATTCATCATATGCAATGGCGACGAATTATTTTCGTCGCCAATTCATTTTTAGCATATGCAATAGCGATGAAATAATTTTGTCGCCAAATATATAAAAATGATTGATTTCTATTAGCGACGAAAATATTTTGTCGCCAATTCATTTTCATCATATGCAATGGCGACGAAATAATTTTGTCGCCAAATATCTAAAAATGATTTGTTTCTATTAGCGACGAAAAAATTTTGTCGCCAATTCATTTTCATCATATGCAATGGCGACGAAATAATTTTGTCGCCAAATACATAAAAACGATTTGCTTGTATTAGCGACGAAAAAATTTCGTCGTCAATTCATTTCATCATATGCAATGGCGACGAAATAATTTTGTCGCCAAATATATTAAAATGATTTGCTTCTATTAGCGACGAAAAATTTTCGTCGCCAATTCATTTCATCATATGCAATGGCGACGATATAATTTTGTCGCCAAACATATATTCTAGTAAATAAAATTATTTGAATATACTATAATCCTGTTCGTTCCTGTTTATCACAATAATTTTCAAAACCAAAAGAGAATCATATTAAACATAAAAAGTCTTAATGTTTCTAAGTAACTTCATTAAACAACAAAAAGTAATATTGTTAATTGTTCACGTTCTCAACAAAAAAACTAAAGATTAACAAAAGTATTAGCACATTGTTCACTACATAACAAATTGTTAGACTATATAGCAAAATTAACAAGATCTGTTCGACTATATACCCATCCACACATCATTGTTCATTACATAACAAAATGTTAGACTATATAACAAAAAGTAATAAGATGTGGCCGACTATCTACCGATCCACCATATCCACACCCAATCTGCATGAAAACCAATAGAAAGCATTAGTATCTTTTAAGTTAGTGAACGAACATAAAATATGTGAAATATAAAATACTTATAAGTTGAGTTTTCAGCCATCAAAGATGAAACAGTAATAGAGTATTGTGATGTGGTTGAAGAATTAATCTTAACTGATGAAGATACTGATTTAGATGATTGATAATGTACTATGAAGTGCGAGTTAAGTTTCATGTCCTTCGGATTGACGGTTTACCGTTTCACCCCCACAAACCCAAAAACATAGCTTTTTCAAGCCTAAGTACGTCAAAAGTGATTTTTTTCTCGCGTTATTTGATTACCGGAAGTCCATTTTGCATTCCGTTTGTTCCCGCAAGTTTCTTTTGTTGTGTTTGAGTGCAGGTTAAGTTTCATGTCCTTCGAATCGTTTCACCCCCCCCCCCCCCCCAACAAACCCCCAAAACATAGCTTTTTCAAGCCTAAGTATATCAACACTTATATTTTTTTTTCGCGTTATGTGATAACCGGAAGTCCGTTTTCCTTTCCGTGTGTTCCCACAAGTTTCTTTTGTCGTGTTTGAGGTGCGAGTTAAGTTTTATGTCATTCGAATCGACGGTTTAAGGTTTCACCCCCCCAAACCCCAAAACATTGTTTTTTCATGCCTACACTACACCAAAAAACCCAATTTCTAACATACTAAATTTGAGATTTCTAACGGAAATTTGCCGTTATAAATTTGTGTTGATTAGTGTTATGTTGTGACTTGCAATTAGGGCTTGTGTTGCACACCGGAAAATGAACCGAATAGATGGTGAGTCTATTGTTCACTATTCTCTCTCTCTCTCTCTCTCTCTCTCTCTCTCTCCCTCTATGTGTGTGTGTGTATATATATTATACTCTCTCTCTCTCCCTCCCCCTCTCTCTCTCCCTCCCTCCCTCCCTCCCTCCCTCCCTCCCTCCCTCTCTCTCTCTCTCTCTCCCCCCCCTCTCTCTATGTGTGTGTGTGTATATATTATACTCTCTCTCTCTCCCCCCCCCTCTCTCTCTCCCTCCCTCCCTCCCTCCCTCCCTCTCTCTCTCTCTCTCTCTCTCTCTCTCTCCCCCCTCTCTCTCTATGTGTGTGTGTATATATATTATTTCCACACATACATAGATGTGTATGTATCTATTTACACGAGCGCGAGATGAGTGAGCTTCTGTCATATGTTTCCTGTACATACCTCGAATGGAGGTTTTATCTACTAAATTGCTTTTTTTTTTCTTTGGTATAGAGCTTTTGATACCAGTGATGATGTAGCATCAATATCTAGGGATTCTGATCCAAAAACAAAGGAATTTTTCTTTCCCTTTTGTTTTCAAGCTTAATGTCGTATTGTTTCTGGACTCTTCAATTGTTGTTTGGGCATTTGGTTAATTTACATTTGGGTTTGTTTGCAAACCTCAAGCTCACCTAGAGATTCATTCAGAGGTAATTACTTTTTATTGTTGTTTGGATCCTCTTGGGTCAAGGTGATATTATTTTACTACAAGAACTAATGCCCAATACTTAAAACTTAACCTAGATGACTAAATTAAAACTTAACCTAGATGACTAAACATATTCTCCATGTGGAATACTAAACTAATTACATACCATATAGTAATATATATACCCTTTGAACAATTAGTTTAGTCAAATAATGTAACTGTGTTTATTTCTATAAATTCAGTTTGAGTAACAAGAAACCTCGGTTCCTTTGGTAGTTAGATAGTGTGGCTAGAATAGTTATTGTTTTGGAGCCCCATAGGGACTATGATGATTAATTGTTTCACTTCAGTTCACATAGAAAAAGGGATATCAATTGGCGTTGTTTACTATTGTTGTACGAGGATTCTTTCAGTAATCTTGATCCAAGAGTTTGATTAGTTAATTCCTTGCATATTTTTTCCAGTTGTACCTAATCCACCTACCTTTAATTTCTGAATTTACTATATGGCATGGCAGGTAACTCACCATGAGTATGCAGTTGAGACGTCCATGGAAAGACAATTACTAAACAGAGAAAAAACAAAAGTACAGTCATGTTTGGGGTATGGACATTCTTTATTCAAATGCAAGTTCTTTAATGAATATAACGCAATTTTTTGAATAGCATTTGGACTGTCATTATATTAAATCCCAAAATTTTGGATAAAAGTTTAAGTGAAATGGGCTTTTATTTGAGTACTGCTATATCTAGTATTTCTGAAAATTATTTAACTCTGGCTTTGTTATGGCTTTGTTATGGTAGTACATGTTCTATTTTGCTTGAATCTGTTTCTGCCATTTATTGTTGTGTGTTTTGGTTGAGTGGCTAATACTAGGCAACCATTTTATCTTTCACCTTTAGGGAAGCAGATGTTGATGTAGAATACAAGGGTAAGTTATATGGAATCATGGATTCTTGATGTAAGGCTTCAGTTTAATATTTTTAAATTCATGTTCTAATGCCCTTGGATATATATTGTTTCTTTCTGTTAAATTTAGAGGCAAGTAGGATAGTTAAAAGCTTTTTGTTGCTATGTAAACTTACACGCTGTTTAATTGCTATGAAAGGTTTAAAGCTTTATGTTGTGTTTGGTCAATGGATTGGATTACTTTTTGTTCACTAGAATTTGTCTTAGATATTGGAGCGGCCTCCATTTTTTTCATAACAATTTGAAGTGTCGAGTGCACGTAATGTTCTTAAATGGCGAAGGCATGTGGAGTAGCGATTGGTTGAACGCACATATAGTAGAATTAGTCAGTAGTGGCTTTAGCCGCGGGTTATACCTAGTAACTTTTACATGTTTAAAACAGCCCACTATTTCTGTTTATGACGTAGATATTCTCACTTGATAACTTCCTTCTGGTTTAATGTTTTTCATTTCCGAACTTCCTCCCTCTGGGCTTGTATCGTTCAATTCACCCCGCATCCTATCCTCGAGCAGGGCATCAATACCACCCATACCCTCATTGTCATTCTCTTCCATTTGAAAATCATAACCCCGGTCGCCGTCGCTACTAGCTGAGATTCGGGGTTCCCCATGCTCCACCCATTGAACATATGTTTTCATAATCCCAACATGGAGCAAATGAGCATTCATAGCTTTAGCTGTTTGCCTTAAATTGTTCACGCAATTCTTACAAGGACACAAAATTTTGCCTTCCTGGTCCGCAACCCCTTTTGCAAACTGTACAAATGATTTCACCCCATTGATATAGCGCTCACTTAATCTCCCATTTGCCGTGTCTGTCAATGCTATCCAACCCTTGTCCATTTCTGATCACACTTACGAGGTCAATGTAACTTTTATGTTGATTATATTATTTCAACTAAAATTACTCTGTCAAAGCAATTGATAAGTCATTATTACTACTAGTCCTTGTTCGAACTTTGTCTCTACCCATAGGATAGAAGCAACTACTATTTCGAACCATAAATAAAAGATATAGAAGGAGGAAATTACCTGAAACTCTAAATTTGTTGAGGATGGAGTGTGGAGAGAGATAAGGCAGCCAACCGTATGAGGACAACAAGATGAGATCTTCAAATCAGAGAGAAAAGGTGTTGAAGTCTTACCAAAAAGATTTCACTCTAGACCTGCAAGAAATATAACAAACAAACAACAATTTGTTAACTATTTTGGGAGGTATTAGGGTGGTGGCTATGGTGGTGAGTGATGGAAGAGACCCGAGAGAGAGAGAGAGAGAGAGAGAGAGAGAGAGAAAGGAAGATTAGGGAGAGAGGGAGAGAGATAAAGAGATTGATTTTTTTTTATTTTTCTTTCTCAATGTTTTTTTCTTTTGCTTTGTCACATATTTTTTTTATTTCTGTCAACGCTTTTTTTTTTTAAAAGTAAACTCCAATCAGAAGCAAAAATTTGGGTTCAATCAAATTCATAAGTAATGGGGGGCGAGCTTAATAATTTAGAAAAAATTTAAGGGGGGGGGGGGGGGGGGGGGGGATTGCTGGCGTAAGTGTATATTCTTAACGTGCATTTTCGAATAATACTAGTATAATTATGTTTTTTTTTTCCAAATCTAGGGGGCCAGTCGTGTGATCATAAATTTATTCATAAAAAAAAGGATTAGGAACTAAAAAAAATCTAGTGATCATAAATTTATTCATTCCCCATATATCAAAGTCTCAAGCATGGCCAACAAACATAAAAAGAGGTTTCCAAGCATAGCAATACTTTTCTAAAATTTGTGGCAAAACATATGTTGGGAACCACATTTGGGATACAAACTTGGAAAGCATATAATTACTCTACTAAATTTGGAGACAAACACGTGTTTGGACTACATGTGGAGATCACACCTATGTTGTATGTTAATTTCTATCCTTTGAGGTACATACTTCTAACATATACACATTTGGGATATAGAATTAGGAAGTGTAGCATTACTCCTGATTTTCAGCCATGTCACTTAGTTTGAAACTCATTTTGTAGCTTAGTACAAATTAATTAAATAAAAACATAGAGCTAGTCAATAGAGCCAAGCCACTAATACACAGAGATACACATGATCATAAATAGAAAATTGAAAAATCGTTGACTTATTATACTTAATTTAACTCAATTACTAATTCCATTAATCATTCAAAAATAATTGATCATTAATATCTCGTTCCTTATATATATGTGTGTGTGTATATATATATATATATAAATGTAGAGTTAATACTGATTTGGTTAGTATGTACTTTGACACAAAAGAATTTGTAATGATTATAGACAAGTGTTTAGTATGTTGTTACCATTAATTAAAAAAATAGTTTTAAGAAATGATCATATATCCCAATTAGACGACACGTTTTAATATTTGAAAAACACTTTGATTTTTAGACAATTTACGATATTTTGAGACCAAATCGCTCGGATGTATGATATATCCAATGCCACTATAGGATTCATCCAAGAAAGTCATGAAAGACTTATGGTTCCTAAACTTTGAATTGAACCCCACTTGGGCAATTAAATTAGAGTAATGTTATGCTTCCTAAATTTTCTACCCCAAATGTGGTTCCCAAACATGTGGCAATTGGATCACCATTGAATAATGGTGAGACCACTTCACCGTCCTCAAATCAAAATCAAGTGGTCTCACCCCCCACGTGTTGGAAACCACAATTGAGATACAAATTGGGAAGCCATAGCATTACTCATTAAAACAAGGTCCAAAGAGACCCAACAACAAACATCTGACGTGCAAAGACACAACCTAAGCAAAATAGAACTAGTCTAATAAGTTGAGTTCCCAAAGATGGACTCACAAAATGGGACGGAATGAGTAGTAGTTTCCTTCATGAATAACTGAGTTGCATAAGTGATATAATATAAATTGTGGATTACAAAAATTAACATATATCCCTTATTTTAATTACTTTCTCCAATACACACACAGTCCATGGCATCTGAGATTCTTCTTGCAAAGTACTTTAGTTTCTAAACACAACATTAGGTTAGTCTGGTTAGACACCCACGTGGCCAATGATTTTGAGGAGGAGAAAAAGTTATTTAAACCCATTTTTGAATCACTAAATTAATAGCTTTCAAGAAACAATGCACAAAAGTCAATTCAAAATATCATAAGACAGGTAAGAACTAGAATATAAAAAGTGAATTAAATCCAAAGGAAGCTTATTATCTTCTCAGACAAAAATTTAATTGGGTTTCAAGTTTCCCTCTTGTTTTATGCCGCTTACACTACATCACTGTTTGTTTTGATGGAAAGAAACTTTAGAAACATGGTAGAAGCAAATTAGACTTATTCTTTCCTGAATTGGTCAAACAAAGAAGAATATATTACAATACAATGCATATGATACAGATACAGACACAGAGATAGATACAAGACAATGCATACAGTACATATACAGATATAGAGAGAGAGAGAGCCCTAACCATTTGGGAAATACATTAGATCGAGAAATGGTGTCAAGAAATAGGACGGTGATGGTGGACGCCGGTAGTCGACGGCGCGGTGGTGGACGCCGGTAGTTGACAGCGGTAGCCCTATTCTCTTTTCTCTCTCTCTCTCTCTCTTGTAAACACCAAATGAACGTTTCTATTTGGGGATTTCTTTGTTCTTTTTTTTTTGCCCTTTTGCATAAGAAAAAGGAACACAGTAGTCTTTTGCCCAATTTTTTCCCGCCCTTTAATTTCTTATAGTGTTCCCAAATTTCTAATCTAAAAGTGCATTCTAAATTATGTGGCAGTGGGATTAGGTAAAACATTTCTATTCAAAATTTAACTAGTCTAACTGTAATAGATCTGACCCCACTATCATATCATTTGGGAAGCACTTTTGGGATAGAAATTTGGGAAGCATATCATTACTATTTTATTACTCCCTCCGTCCCATTTTGAGAGTCCATTATTCCATTTTGGGATGTCCCAAAATTGTGTCCACTTTCCTTAAATTGATGTACAACTTTTTACTTACTTTCCAAAATTATCCCTCCTTGAAATCTACACCAAGACAAAACTAAAAAAGTTGTTGTAATAATTAGGGGCAATTGTGAAAAGTAGGTGTAGATTCTTTTTGTCCCCTTAATATGTTGAGTTCCCAAAGATGGACTCACAAAATAGGACGGAGGGAGTATAATACTAGGAAGACGGTCCGTACAAGGCACGGACGTTGAACTTGAAAGAAAAATGCAGTGTAATATGTTCTATTAATTAGTAAGATGATGTTCTATTAGTTGATTGAACAACTGTATTAATTTACGTTAAACCTACAATTTAAAACTCTTATTTTAATATATAGATAAAATATATATATATATATACACACATGTATACAAAAATGATAATTTACAAACACTACAAGAAAAAAAGCTTTTTATGTCACTTTTGAAATAATATTTATGTCACTTTTATTTCGAGTGACATAATTATTTCTTGCATGAGCTTTTTATGTCACTTTTTTAGTATTTATGTCATTGTTTAAAAAAAATGATTAAATACATTTATGTCACTTTTTTAAAATTGACATAATTAAAAACACGGTGGCATTTTTGTAAATAAAATATTTCGTTTGGATTTAAACGATGAACTTCCCATCTTTACTTCTTTGGCTCATGATTATCCTAAAGACATATTGCTCCTTGCATGTTCAATGGTTGTTTTGATTTACGAGTCTATTATTTCATCTGAAAGCTCTTTTTCTTGTATATAAATGTTAGAATGGCTATGTCTAGTGAAGTCTAGTCTCAAATATCCAAACGCAACGCTATCGCTATTGGCGGGAATCTGTCGGTTACAGGAAATTCTGGTGGTGGTGTTGCTGCTGCTACTGTTGTGCTTAGGCATCAGATATCTTCCGTTTCTTCCTTTGAATTCATGGCATCTGCTGGTTTACGTGCTCTAGTTGGGGTACAAACAACTCGGTAAGCCAATTTGTATTTTTTTAATCCATTTTGATTTCTCTGCTTTTCATAGTGTTTGACTAGTCTAGCTCACATTTTCCTTTTCTCTTAGTTCAGCCACTTGTCTCATCACTCCACTGCGACATTGGGCATTGCTTTGTCTTTAAGAGATGGTTCAATCAATCTTTCAAACGCTTGGACTCACCAATTGTCTGAGACATCAAGTGAAAATGTATGGTTTTTCTTGTCGCTACTAGCCTCATTTGTCTTGTCTGGTTCCTAATTTCTAATTTGGAGCAGCGGTGGACATGCATTTTGACATATTTGGTTATCCGTGGATGCATTATATGTACATCTATTGTCTTCCTATGTTTTATTGCTATAGTTCTTTTCTTGTTTGGTGATACTCAGTTTTAACTAAATAGATTTTACATATTAATTCCAGAGGAAATGTTATCTTTGTAATTGGAAGAATGCTGAACTTATGATAATTAGAAGTTCACAAGTTATTTGTATTTGTAACCTATTGAACTACTTGCCAACATTGAATTTGCATAGCCATTTTTTACCAGTTCAGTTTTGTTTGCAAACCACAATGACAAGGACATTGTGGTGGACAAACTAAACAAATTTAACTACTATTTATTTTTGAGTTACTTATTTCAGTCTTGAAACATTTTTGTGGTCTAAAGGTCCCCATCTCTTGTATAGTTTCTGAATTTTAAAACATCCTCAAGTAGCTATATCTTTGAAATTTTCACATTTTGCTCGCGTAGGTTCATGCAAAACGTGATTCTACACAAGTTTCGTCTAATGGGAATTTTCTCAAATCTGCACCAATTGGGCAGAAAACTGCAATAACAGTAGCAGTAAAATTTTTGACAGCAACTCTGCCCCTTCTTTTTTTTTTGACAGCATTTCCACAAGTGTACCTATTTCCGTTAAGTCCTCAAATTTGACATTTAAAACATACATAAACAAGTCTGAAAAGATGTATAACATGTATGTAAAGCAACTAGAACTTCATACACTCGAAACATAATAAAACCAGAGGTAAAAGATATAATAGAGAGAGGGAGAGATTGGGGAAGAGAGATATAGGGAGAGATAGGGAGAGAGACAGAGGGAATGTATTCCAATTTATTAGTGCGTTGAAGTAGTTTTATAGTTTGCTTTCTTGATTCTTATCTTGCTTTAACTATTTCAAAAGGTTAGAAGCATAGTAGAAGAAAATAGTTATTACCTTAGTATATGATATGGCTACTCATCATAGAAGAAAGTAAAGAAGGGTAAAAGCTAAATTACAGAACACGTAATCCATGATCCACAGAGAAGGTGATCTCTTCCTTTGTATCATCAAAGATCTAATGACCCTTTAATTTAAATATGTAATCCTCAAAATTCATGAAGACATCTCAAACTTACTTAGTGCTTATAAATTATAATAACACCAACGGTTGCCTTTAGCAAGAAAAATAGCAGAAATACAAATTTAACAAGGAATGCTTTTGTGTTAATAGCTGTAATTTAAGTATTGTGTTTTGTGTGAAAACACAATGTCTAACCTAATGTGCGTGTGTTTATTATGTGTGCTCATATAATGAACTGAATGAACTGATTTGCTGCTCTGATACCCTAACCCTTTCGTTTGTCTTCGAATGAATTGATAATAGAAATTGTAACTCCACCACGCACCACTTTGCCAATGCTGAAAATTATGTTATATGTATGCGACTTCCAATCTAAATTAACAACAGTTGGCCTAAGGACCATCTTCTTTTTAACTTCAGTTTTAGTAGGGGGATAAAAAGCATTTATCTATCGTATTGTACACATTCTAATTGAATGCTTTACGGAAACACTAACGGAATGCTTTACGGATTCACGGTTCACAAAAAATGCGAAAAAGTGACTCTTTAGACACTTATGCTTGAAAAAGCTTAGTTATTGAGGTTTTGAGTAGTGAATCGATAAACCGCTTAACGAAATGCCACGAAACCTTTCTCGCACCTCAAACATACCTAAATAAACTTGAGTGAACTAACGGAATGCTTTAGGGATTCACGGTTCACAAAAAATGCGAAAAAGTGACTCTTTAGACACTTATGCTTGAAAAAGCTTAGTTATTGAGGTTTTGAGTAGTGAATCGATAAACCGCTTAACCAAACGCCACGAAACCTTTCTCGCACCTCAAACATACCTAAATAAACTTGACTGAACTAACGGAATGCTTTAGGGATTCACGGTTCACAAAAAATGCGAAAAAGTGACTCTTTAGACACTTATGCTTGAAAAAGCTTAGTTATTGAGGTTTTGAGTAGTGAATCGATAAACCGCTTAACCAAATGCCATGAAACCTTTCTCGCACCTCAAACATACCTAAATAAACTTACGTGAACTAACGGAATAATTTACGGATTCACAGTTCACAAAAAATGCGAAAAAGTGTCTCTTTAGACACTTATGTTTGAAAAAGCTTAGTTATTGAGGTTTTGAGTAGTGAATCGATAAACCGCTTAACCAAACGCCACGAAACCTTTCTCGCACCTCAAACATACCTAAATAAACTTGTGTGAACTAACGGAATGCTTTACGGATTCACGGTTCACAAAAAATGCGAAAAAGTGACTCTTTAGACACTTATGCTTGAAAAAGCTTAGTTATTGAGGTTTTGAGTAGTGAATCGATAAACCGCTTAACAAAACGCCACGAAACCTTTCTCGCACCTCAAACATACCTAAATGAACTTGCGTAAACTAACGGAATGCTTTACGGATTCACGGTTCACAAAAAATGCGAAAAAGTGACTCTTTAGACACTTATGCTTGAAAAAGCTTAGTTATTGAGGTTTTGAGTAGTGAATCGATAAACCGCTTAACGAAATGCCACGAAACCTTTCTCGCACCTCAAACATACCTAAATAAACTTGAGTGAACTAACGGAATGCTTTAGGGATTCACGGTTCACAAAAAATGCGAAAAAGTGACTCTTTAGACACTTATGCTTGAAAAAGCTTAGTTATTGAGGTTTTGAGTAGTGAATCGATAAACCGCCTAACCAAACACCACGAAACCTTTCTCACACCTCAAACATACCTAAATAAACTTGAGTGAACTAACGGAATGCTTTAGGGATTCACGGTTCACAAAAACTGCGAAAAAGTGACTCTTTAGACACTTATGCTTGAAAAAGCTTAGTTATTGAGGTTTTGAGTAGTGAATCGATAAACCGCTTAACCAAACGCCACGAAACCTTTCTCGCACCTCAAACATACCTAAATAAACTTGAGTGAACTAACGGAATGCTTTACGGATTCACGGTTCACAAAAAATGCGAAAAAAGTGACTCTTTAGACACTTATGCTTGAAAAAGCTTAGTTATTGAGGTTTTATGTAGTGAATCGATAAACCGCTTAACCAAACGCCACGAAAACTCTCTTGCACCTCAAACATACCTAAATAAACTTGTGTGAACTAACGGAATGCTTTACGTATTCACGGTTCACAAAAAATGCAAAAAAGTGACTCTTTAGACACTTATGCTTGAAAAAGCTTAGTTATTGAGGTTTTGAGTAGTGAATCGATAAATCGCTTAACCAAACGCAACGAAACCTCTCTCGCACCTCAAACATACCTAAATAAACTTGTGTGAACTAACGGAATGCTTTAGGGATTTACGGTTCACAAAAAATGCGAAAAAGTGACTCTTTAGACACTTATGTTTGAAAAAGCTTAGTTATTGAGGTTTTGAGTAGTGAATCGATAAACCGCTTAACGAAATGCCACGAAACCTTTCTCGCACCTCAAACATACCTAAATAAACTTGAGTGAACTAACGGAATGCTTTAGGGATTCACGGTTCACAAAAAATGTGAAAAAGTGAATCTTTAGACACTTATGCTTGAAAAAGCTTAGTTATTGAGGTTTTGAGTAGTGAATCGATAAACCGCTTAACCAAACACCACGAAACCTTTCTCACACCTCAAACATACCTAAATAAACTTGAGTGAACTAACGGAATGCTTTAGGGATTCACGGTTCACAAAAAATGCGAAAAAGTGACTCTTTAGACACTTGTGCTTGAAAAAGCTTAGTTATTGAGGTTTTGAGTAGTGAATCGATAAACCGCTTAACCAAACGCCACGAAACCTTTCTCGCACCTCAAACATACCTAAATAAACTTGAGTGAACTAACGGAATGCTTTACGGATTCACGGTTCACAAAAAATGCGAAAAAAGTGACTCTTTAGACACTTATGCTTGAAAAAGCTTAGTTATTGAGGTTTTATGTAGTGAATCGATAAACCGCTTAACCAAACGCCACGAAAACTCTCTTGCACCTCAAACATACCTAAATAAACTTGTGTGAACTAACGGAATGCTTTACGGATTCATGGTTCACAAAAAATGCGAAAAAGTGACTCTTTAGACACTTATGCTTGAAAAAGCTTAGTTATTGAGGTTTTGAGTAGTGAATCGATAAATCGCTTTACCAAATGCAACGAAACCTCTCTCGCACCTCAAACATACCTAAATAAACTTGTGTGAACAAACAGAATGCTTTAGGGATTCACGGTTCACAAAAAATGCGAAAATGTGACTCTTTAGACACTTATGCTTGAAAAAGCTTAGTTATTGAGGTTTTGAGTAGTGAATCGATAAACCGCTTAACCAAACGCCACGAAACCTTACTCGCACCTCAAACATACCAAAATAAACTTATGTGAACTAACGGAATGTTTTACGGATTCACGGTTCACAAAAAATGCGAAAAAGTGTCTCTTTAGACACTTATGTTTGAAAAAGATTAGTTATTGAGGTTTTGAGTAGTGAACCGATAAACCGCTTAACCAAACGCCACGAAACCTTTCTCGCACCTCAAACATACCTAAATAAACTTGTGTGAACTAACAGAATGCTTTACGGATTCACGGTTCACAAAAAATGCGAAAAAGTGACTCTTTAGACACTTATGCTTGAAAAAGCTTAGTTATTGAGGTTTTGAGTAGTGAATCGATAAACCGCTTAACCAAACGCCACGAAACCTTACTCGCACCTCAAACATACCTAAATAAACTTACGTGAACTAACGGAATGTTTTACGGATTCACGGTTCACAAAAAATGCGAAAAAGTGTCTCTTTAGACACTTATGTTTGAAAAAGCTTAGTTATTGAGGTTTTGAGTAGTGAATCGATAAACCGCTTAACCAAACGCCACGAAACCTTTCTCGCACCTCAAACATACCTAAATAAACTTGTGTGAACTAACAGAATGCTTTACGGATTCACGGTTCACAAAAAATGCGAAAAAGTGACTCTTTAGACACTTATGCTTGAAAAAGCTTAGTTATTGAGGTTTTGAGTAGTTAATCGATAAACCGCTTAACCAAACGCCACGAAACCTTTCTCGCACCTCAAACATACCTAAATAAACTTGAGTGAACTAACGGAATGCTTTACGGATTCACGGTTCACAAAAAATGCGAAAAAAGTGACTCTTTAGACACTTATGCTTGAAAAAGCTTAGTTATTGAGGTTTTATGTAGTGAATCAATAAACCGCTTAACCAAACGCCACGAAAACTCTCTTGCACCTCAAACATACCTAAATAAACATGTGTGAACTAACGGAATGCTTTACGGATTCATGGTTCACAAAAAATGCGAAAAAGTGACTCTTTAGACACTTATGCTTGAAAAAGCTTAGTTATTGAGGTTTTGAGTAGTGAATCGATAAATCGCTTTACCAAATGCAACGAAACCTCTCTCGCACCTCAAACATACCTAAATAAACTTGTGTGAACAAACAGAATGCTTTAGGGATTCACGGTTCACAAAAAATGCGAAAAAGTGACTCTTTAGACACTTATGCTTGAAAAAGCTTAGTTATTGAGGTTTTGAGTAGTGAATCGATAAACCGCTTAACCAAACGCCACGAAACCTTACTCGCACCTCAAACATACCAAAATAAACTTATGTGAACTAACGGAATGTTTTACGGATTCACGGTTCACAAAAAATGCGAAAAAGTGTCTCTTTAGACACTTATGTTTGAAAAAGATTAGTTATTGAGGTTTTGAGTAGTGAACCGATAAACCGCTTAACCAAACGCCACGAAACCTTTCTCGCACCTCAAACATACCTAAATAAACTTGTGTGAACTAACAGAATGCTTTACGGATTCACGGTTCACAAAAAATGCGAAAAAGTGACTCTTTAGACACTTATGCTTGAAAAAGCTTAGTTATTGAGGTTTTGAGTAGTGAATCGATAAACCGCTTAACCAAACGCCACGAAACCTTACTCGCACCTCAAACATACCTAAATAAACTTACGTGAACTAACGGAATGTTTTACGGATTCACGGTTCACAAAAAATGCGAAAAAGTGTCTCTTTAGACACTTATGTTTGAAAAAGCTTAGTTATTGAGGTTTTGAGTAGTGAATCGATAAACCGCTTAACCAAACGCCACGAAACCTTTCTCGCACCTCAAACATACCTAAATAAACTTGTGTGAACTAACAGAATGCTTTACGGATTCACGGTTCACAAAAAATGCGAAAAAGTGACTCTTTAGACACTTATGCTTGAAAAAGCTTAGTTATTGAGGTTTTGAGTAGTGAATCGATAAACCGCTTAACCAAACGCCACGAAACCTTTCTCGCACCTCAAACATACCTAAATGAACTTGCGTCAACTAACGGAATGCTTTACGGATTCACGGTTCACAAAAAAATGCGAAAAAGTGACTCTTTAGACACTTATGCTTGAAAAAGCTTAGTTATTGAGGTTTGAGTAGTGAATCGATAAACCGCTTAACGAAATGCCACGAAACCTTTCTCGCACCTCAAACATACCTAAATAAACTTGAGTGAACTAACGGAATGCTTTAGGGATTCACGGTTCACAAAAAATGCGAAAAAGTGACTCTTTGGACACTTATGCTTGAAAAAGCTTAGTTATTGAGGTTTTGAGTAGTGAATCGATAAACCGCTTAACCAAACGCCACAAAACCTTTCTCGCACCTCAAACATACCTAAATGAACTTGCGTAAACAAATGGAATGCTTTACGGATTCACGGTTCACAAAAAATGCGAAAAAGTGAATCTTTAGACACTTATGCTTGAAAAAGCTTAGTTATTGAGGTTTTGAGTAGTGAATCGATAAACCGCTTAACCAAATGCCACTAAACCTTTCTCGCACCTCAAACATACCTAAATAAACTTGAGCGAACTAACGGAATGCTTTACAGATTCACGGTTCACAAAAAATGCAAAAAAGTGACTCTTGAGACACTTATGCTTGAAAAAGCTTAGTTATTGAGGTTTTGAGTAGTGAATCGATAAACCGCTTAACCAAACGCCACGAAACTTTTCTCGCACCTCAAACATACCTAAGTAAACTTGTGTGAACTAACGGAATGCTTTACGGATTCACGGTTCTCAAAAAATGCAAAAAAGTGACTCTTTAGACACTTATGCTTCAAAAAACGTAGTTTTGGGGGTTTTGAGTAGTGAATCGGTAAACCGCTTTACCAAATGCCACGAAACCTTACTCGCACCTCAAACATACCTAAATAAACTTACGTGAACTAACGGAATGCTTTACGGATTCACGGTTCACAAGAAATGCGAAAAAGTGTCTCTTTAGACACTTATGTTTGAAAAAGCTTAGTTATTGAGGTTTTGAGTAGTGAATCGATAAACTGCTTAACCAAACGCCACAAAACCTTTCTCGCACCTCAAACATACCTAAATAAACTTGTGTGAACTAACGGAATGCTTTACGGATTCACGGTTCACAAAAAATGCGAAAAAGTGACTCTTCAGACACTTATGCTTGAAAAAGCTTAGTTATTGAGGTTTTGAGTAGTGAATCGATAAACCGCATAACCAAACGCCACGAAACCTTTCTCGCACCTCAAACATACCTAAATAAACTTGTGTGAACTAACGGAATGCTTTACGGATTCACGGTTCACAAAAAATGCGAAAAAGTGACTCTTTAGACACTTATGCTTGAAAAAGCTTAGTTATTGAGGTTTTGAGTAGTGAATCGATAAACCGCTTAACCAAACGCCACGAAACCTTTCTCGCACCTCAAACATACCTAAATGAACTTGCGTAAACTAACGGAATGCTTTACGGATTCACGGTTCACAAAAAATGCGAAAAAGTGACTCTTTAGACACTTATGCTTGAAAAAGCTTAGTTATTGAGGTTTTGAGTAGTGAATCGATAAACCGCTTAACGAAATGCCACGAAACCTTTCTCGCACCTCAAACATACCTAAATAAACTTGAGTGAACTAACGGAATGCTTTAGGGATTCACGGTTCACAAAAAATGCGAAAAAGTGACTCTTTAGACACTTATGCTTGAAAAAGCTTAGTTATTGAGGTTTTGAGTAGTGAATCGATAAACCGCCTAACCAAACACCACGAAACCTTTCTCACACCTCAAACATACCTAAATAAACTTGAGTGAACTAACGGAATGCATTAGGGATTCACGGTTCACAAAAACTGCGAAAAAGTGACTCTTTAGACACTTATGCTTGAAAAAGCTTAGTTATTGAGGTTTTGAGTAGTGAATCGATAAACCGCTTAACCAAACGCCACGAAACCTTTCTCGCACCTCAAACATACCTAAATAAACTTGAGTGAACTAACGGAATGCTTTACGGATTCACGGTTCACAAAAAATGCGAAAAAAGTGACTCTTTAGACACTTATGCTTGAAAAAGCTTAGTTATTGAGGTTTTATGTAGTGAATCGATAAACCGCTTAACCAAACGCCACGAAAACCCTCTTGCACCTCAAACATACCTAAATAAACTTGTGTGAACTAACGGAATGCTTTACGTATTCACGGTTCACAAAAAATGCAAAACAGTGACTCTTTAGACACTTATGCTTGAAAAAGCTTAGTTATTGAGGTTTTGAGTAGTGAATCGATAAATCGCTTAACCAAACGCGACGAAACCTCTCTCGCAAGTCAAACATACCTAAATAAACTTGTGTGAACTAACGGAATGTTTTAGGGATTTACGGTTCACAAAAAATGCGAAAAAGTGACTCTTTAGACACTTATGTTTGAAAAAGCTTAGTTATTGAGGTTTTGAGTAGTGAATCGATAAACCGCTTAACGAAATGCCACGAAACCTTTCTCGCACCTCAAACATACCTAAATAAACTTGAGTGAACTAACGGAATGCTTTAGGGATTCACGGTTCACAAAAAATGTGAAAAAGTGACTCTTTAGACACTTATGCTTGAAAAAGCTTAGTTATTGAGGTTTTGAGTAGTGAATCGATAAACCGCTTAACCAAACACCACGAAACCTTTCTCACACCTCAAACATACCTAAATAAACTTGAGTGAACTAACGGAATGCTTTAGGGATTCACGGTTCACAAAAAATGCGAAAAAGTGACTCTTTAGACACTTGTGCTTGAAAAAGCTTAGTTATTGAGGTTTTGAGTAGTGAATCGATAAACCGCTTAACCAAACGCCACGAAACCTTTCTCGCACCTCAAACATATCTAAATAAACTTGAGTGAACTAACGGAATGCTTTACGGATTCACGGTTCACAAAAAATGCAAAAAAAGTGACTCTTTAGACACTTATGCTTGAAAAAGCTTAGTTATTGAGGTTTTATGTAGTGAATCGATAAACCGCTTAACCAAACGCCACGAAAACTCTCTTGCACCTCAAACATACCTAAATAAACTTGTGTGAACTAACGGAATGCTTTACGGATTCATGGTTCACAAAAAATGCGAAAAAGTGACTCTTTAGACACTTATGCTTGAAAAAGCTTAGTTATTGAGGTTTTGAGTAGTGAATCGATAAATCGCTTTACCAAATGCAACGAAACCTCTCTCGCACCTCAAACATACCTAAATAAACTTGTGTGAACAAACAGAATGCTTTAGGGATTCACGGTTCACAAAAAATGCGAAAAAGTGACTCTTTAGACACTTATGCTTGAAAAAGCTTAGTTATTGAGGTTTTGAGTAGTGAATCGATAAACCGCTTAACCAAACGCCACGAAACCTTACTCGCACCTCAAACATACCAAAATAAACTTATGTGAACTAACGGAATGTTTTACGGATTCACGGTTCACAAAAAATGCGAAAAAGTGTCTCTTTAGACACTTATGTTTGAAAAAGCTTAGTTATTGAGGTTTTGAGTAGTGAACCGATAAACTGCTTAACCAAACGCCACGAAACCTTTCTCGCACCTCAAACATACCTAAATAAACTTGTGTGAACTAACAGAATGCTTTACGGATTCACGGTTCACAAAAAATGCGAAAAAGTGACTCTTTAGACACTTATGCTTGAAAAAGCTTAGTTATTGAGGTTTTGAGTAGTGAATCGATAAACCGCTTAACCAAACGCCACGAAACCTTACTCGCACCTCAAACATACCTAAATAAACTTACGTGAACTAACGGAATGTTTTACGGATTCACGGTTCACAAAAAATGCGAAAAAGTGTCTCTTTAGACACTTATGTTTGAAAAAGCTTAGTTATTGAGGTTTTGAGTAGTGAATCGATAAACCGCTTAACCAAACGCCACGAAACCTTTCTCGCACCTCAAACATACCTAAATAAACTTGTGTGAACTAACAGAATGCTTTACGGATTCACGGTTCACAAAAAATGCGAAAAAGTGACTCTTTAGACACTTATGCTTGAAAAAGCTTAGTTATTGAGGTTTTGAGTAGTTAATCGATAAACCGCTTAACCAAACGCCACGAAACCTTTCTCGCACCTCAAACATACCTAAATGAACTTGCGTCAACTAACGGAATGCTTTACGGATTCACGGTTCACAAAAAATGCAAAAAAGTGACTCTTTAGACACTTATGCTTGAAAAAGCTTAGTTATTGAGGTTTTGAGTAGTGAATCGATAAACCGCTTAACGAAATGCCACGAAACCTTTCTCGCACCTCAAACATACCTAAATAAACTTGAGTGAGCTAACGGAATGCTTTAGGGATTCACGGTTCACAAAAAATGCGAAAAAGTGACTCTTTAGACACTTATGCTTGAAAAAGCTTAGTTATTGAGGTTTTGAGTAGTGAATCGATAAACCGCTTAACCAAACGCCACAAAACCTTTCTCGCACCTCAAACATACCTAAATGAACTTGCGTAAACAAATGGAATGCTTTACGGATTCACGGTTCACAAAAAATGCGAAAAAGTGAATCTTTAGACACTTATGCTTGAAAAAGCTTAGTTATTGAGGTTTTGAGTAGTGAATCGATAAACCGCTTAACCAAATGCCACTAAACCTTTCTCGCACCTCAAACATACCTAAATAAACTTGAGCGAACTAACGGAATGCTTTACAGATTCACGGTTCACAAAAAATGCAAAAAAGTGACTCTTGAGACACTTATGCTTGAAAAAGCTTAGTTATTGAGGTTTTGAGTAGTGAATCGATAAACCGCTTAATCAAACGCCACGAAACTTTTCTCGCACCTCAAACATACCTAAGTAAACTTATGTGAACTAACGGAATGCTTTACGGATTCACGGTTCACAAAAAATGCAAAAAAGTGACTCTTTAGACACTTATGCTTGAAAAAACGTAGTTTTGGGGGTTTTGAGTAGTGAATCGGTAAACCGCTTTACCAAACGCAACGAAACCTCTCTCGCACCTCAAACATACCTAAATAAACTTGTGTGAACTAACGGAATGCTTTAGGGATTCACGGTTCACAAAAAATGCGAAAAAGTGACTCTTTAGACACTTATGCTTGAAAAAGCTTAGTTATTGAGGTTTTGAGTAGTGAATCGATAAACCGCTTAACCAAATGCCACGAAACCTTACTCGCACCTCAAACATACCTAAATAAACTTACGTGAACTAACGGAATGCTTTACGGATTCACGGTTCACAAGAAATGCGAAAAAGTGTCTTATGTTTGAAAAAGCTTAGTTATTGAGGTTTTGAGTAGTGAATCGATAAACCGCTTAACCAAACGCCACGAAACCTCTCTCGCACCTCAAACATACCTAAATAAACTTGTGTGAACTAACGGAATGCTTTAGGGATTCACGGTTCACAAAAAATGCGAAAAAATGACTCTTTAGACACTTATGCTTGAAAAAGCTTAGTTATTGAGGTTTTGAGTAGTGAATCGATAAACCGCTTAACCAAACGCCACGAAACCTTACTCGCACCTCAAACATACCAAAATAAACTTATGTGAACTAACGGAATGTTTTACGGATTCACGGTTCACAAAAAATGCGAAAAAGTGTCTCTTTAGACACTTATGTTTGAAAAAGCTTAGTTATTGAGGTTTTGAGTAGTGAACCGATAAACTGCTTAACCAAACGCCACGAAACCTTTCTCGCACCTCAAACATACCTAAATAAACTTGTGTGAACTAACAGAATGTTTTACAGATTCACGGTTCACAAAAAATGCAAAAAAGTGACTCTTGAGACACTTATGCTTGAAAAAGCTTAGTTATTGAGGTTTTGAGTAGTGAATCGATAAACCGCTTAACCAAACGCCACGAAACCTTACTCGCACCTCAAACATACCTAAATAAACTTACGTGAACTAACGGAATGTTTTACGGATTCACGGTTCACAAAAAATGCGAAAAAGTGTCACTTTAGACACTTATGTTTGAAAAAGCTTAGTTGTTGAGGATTTGAGTAGTGAATCGATAAACCGCTTAACCAAACGCCACGAAACCTTTCTCGCACCTCAAACATACCTAAATAAACTTGTGTGAACTAACAGAATGCTTTACGGATTCACGGTTCACAAAAAATGCGAAAAAGTGACTCTTTAGACACTTATGCTTGAAAAAGCTTAGTTATTGAGGTTTTGAGTAGTTAATCGATAAACCGCTTAACCAAACGCCACGAAACCTTTCTCGCACCTCAAACATACCTAAATGAACTTGCGTCAACTAACGGAATGCTTTACGGATTCACGGTTCACAAAAAATGCGAAAAAGTGACTCTTTAGACACTTATGCTTGAAAAAGCTTAGTTATTGAGGTTTTGAGTAGTGAATCGATAAACCGCTTAACGAAATGCCACGAAACCTTTCTCGCACCTCAAACATACCTAAATAAACTTGAGTGAACTAACGGAATGCTTTAGGGATTCACGGTTCACAAAAAATGCGAAAAAGTGACTCTTTAGACACTTATGCTTGAAAAAGCTTAGTTATTGAGGTTTTGAGTAGTGAATCGATAAACCGCTTAACCAAACGCCACAAAACCTTTCTCGCACCTCAAACATACCTAAATGAACTTGCGTAAACAAATGGAATGCTTTACGGATTCACGGTTCACAAAAAATGCGAAAAAGTGAATCTTTAGACACTTATGCTTGAAAAAGCTTAGTTATTGAGGTTTTGAGTAGTGAATCGATAAACCGCTTAACCAAATGCCACTAAACCTTTCTCGCACCTCAAACATACCTAAATAAACTTGAGCGAACTAACGGAATGCTTTACAGATTCACGGTTCACAAAAAATGCAAAAAAGTGACTCTTGAGACACTTATGCTTGAAAAAGCTTAGTTATTGAGGTTTTGAGTAGTGAATCGATAAACCGCTTAACCAAACGCCACGAAACTTTTCTCGCACCTCAAACATACCTAAGTAAACTTATGTGAACTAACGGAATGCTTTACGGATTCACGGTTCACAAAAAATGCAAAAAAGTGACTCTTTAGACACTTATGCTTGAAAAAACGTAGTTTTGGGGGTTTTGAGTAGTGAATCGGTAAACCGCTTTACCAAACGCAACGAAACCTCTCTCGCACCTCAAACATACCTAAATAAACTTGTGTGAACTAACGGAATGCTTTAGGGATTCACGGTTCACAAAAAATGCGAAAAAGTGACTCTTTAGACACTTATGCTTGAAAAAGCTTAGTTATTGAGGTTTTGAGTAGTGAATCGATAAACCGCTTAACCAAATGCCACGAAACCTTACTCGCACCTCAAACATACCTAAATAAACTTACGTGAACTAACGGAATGCTTTACGGATTCACGGTTCACAAGAAATGCGAAAAAGTGTCTCTTTAGACACTTATGTTTGAAAAAGCTTAGTTATTGAGGTTTTGAGTAGTGAATCGATAAACCGCTTAACCAAACGCCACGAAACCTTTCTCGCACCTCAAACATACCTAAATAAACTTGTGTGAACTAACGGAATGCTTTACGGATTCACGGTTCACAAAAAATTCGAAAAAGTGACTCTTCAGACACTTATGCTTGAAAACGCTTAGTTATTGAGGTTTTGAGTAGTGAATCGATAAACCGCATAACCAAACGCCACGAAACCTTTCTCGCACCTCAAACATACCTAAATGAACTTGCGTAAACTAACGGAATGCTTTACGGATTCACGGTTCACAAAAAATGCGAAAAATTGAATCTTTAGACACTTATGCTTGAAAAAGCTTAGTTATTGAGGTTTTGAGTAGTGAATCGATAAACCGCTTAACCAAATGCCACAAAACCTTTCTCGCACCTCAAACATATCTAAATAAACTTGATTGAACTAACGGAATGTTTTACAGATTCACGGTTCACAAAAAATGCAAAAAAGTGACTCTTGAGACACTTATGCTTGAAAAAGCTTAGTTATTGAGGTTTTGAGTAGTGAATCGATAAACCGCTTAACCAAACGCCACGAAACTTTTATCGTACCTCAAACATACCTAAGTAAACTTGTGTGAACTAACGGAATGCTTTACGGATTCACGGTTCACAAAAAATGCAAAAAAGTGACTCTTTAGACACTTATGCTTGAAAAACGTAGTTTTGGGGGTTTTGAGTAGTGAATCGGTAAACCGCTTTACCAAACGCCATGAAACCTTTGTTGCACCTCAACCATACCTAAATAAACTTGTGTGAAATAACGAAATGGTTTACGGATTCACGGTTCACAAAAAATGCGAAAAAATGACTCTTTAGACACATGCTTGAAAAAGCTTACTTATTGAGGTTTTGAGTAGTGAATCGATAAACCGCTTAACCAAACGTCACAAAACCTTTCTCGTACCTCAAACATACCTAAATAAACTTGCGTGAACTAACAAAATGCTTTACGGATTCACGGTTCACAAAAAATGCAAAAAAGTGACTCTTTAGACACTTATGCTTGAAAAAGCTTAGTTATTGAGGTTTTGAGTAGTGAATCGATAAACCGCTTAACCAAACGCCACGAAACCTTTCTCGCACCTCAAACATACCTAAATAAAGTTGCATGAACTAACGGAATGCTTTACGGATTCACGGTTCACAAAAAATGCGAAAAAGTGACTCTTTAGACACTTATGCTTGAAAAAGCTTAGTTATTGAGGTTTTGAGTAGTGAATCGATAAACCGCTTAACCAAACGCCACAAAACCTTTCTCTCACCTCAAACATACCTAAATAAACTTGCGTGAACTAACGGAATGCTTTACAGATTCACGGTTCACAAAAAATTTGAAAAAGTGACTCTTTAGACACTTATGCTTGAAAAAGCTTAGTTATTGAGGTTTTGAGTAGTGAATCGATAAACCGCTTAACCAAACGCCACGAAACCTTTCTCGCACCTCAAACATACCTAAATAAAATTGCGTGAACTAACGGAATGCTTTACGGATTCACGGTTCACAAAAAATGCGAAAAAATGTCCCTTTAGACACTTATGCTTGAAAAAGCTTAGTTATTGAGGTTTTGAGTAGTGAATCGATAAACCGCTTAACCAAACGCCACAAAACCTTTCTCGTACCTCAAACATATCTAAATAAACTTGCGTGAACTAACGGAATGCTTTACGGATTCACGGTTCACAAAAAATGCAAAAAATGACTCTTTAGACACTTATGCTTGAAAAAGCTTAGTTATTGAGGTTTTGAGTAGTGAATCGATAAACCGCTTAACCAAACGCCACAAAACCTTTCTCGCACCTCAAACATACCTAAATAAACTTGCGTGAACTAACGGAATGCTTTACGAATTCACGATTCACTTTTGGCGACGAAATAATTTTTTGTAGCCATAGGCATCACTTTTAGCGACGAAATAATATTTCGTCGCCATAGAAATCACATTACAATCACCTTTGGCGACGAAATAATATTTCGTCGCCATAGGCATCACTTTTGGCGACGAAATATCATTTCGTCGCCATAAGCGTCACTTTTGGCGACGAAATAATATTTCGTCGCCATAGGCATCACTTTTGGCGACGAAATGATATTTCGTCGCCATAGGCATCACTTTTGGCGACGAAAAAATATTTCGTCGCCAAAATTCACACTTTTGGCGACGAAACATAATTTCGTCGCCAAATTTCTATTTTTTTGAGCCTTTTTGGCGACGAAATTTAATTTTGTCGCTAAAACTCTACTTTTGGCGACGAAATTTCAATTTTGTCGCCATGTTTTGTCGCTAAAGCCCATTTTTGTTGTAGTGAAGATTCAAGATTTTTTTCTATCCATGATATCATCATATTTATATAGATATAGATATTCCTAATCCTAGTAGAAGAAGACTCATAAACATGGAATTACTTCTTCACTAAGAAACCAATCTATACACGTGTTTCTATATAATAGGAGACTAATCATCTGTGGAAACTTACCCAAAAGTACTATTCTAATCACCTTAGGAGAGCTGCCTGTGGCCTAGAAATCCTATGCTCACTCGCATGGACACCCGATTGAGTGAGTTTCGTGTTTCCAATCCATCTAAACCATCGCTGCCTCGCCCGAGCGGATCACTCGAGCAACATTCCAAGCTTGAGAAATTTAAACCAATTTACAACAATCTTCACCTTGGGTTCAATTTCTTAAATCTTCACCACCTTGAGCTATAATCCACAGCTTCACCATCTCTAACATCTTCTCTCCCTTGTTGAAATCCTTGTACCACCAACCTCTTCTATCATCTTCCATCCATCCCACGAACTATCTTCTTCCATGGATCTTCAAAAACCGTCAACTCATCTTCCTCTAAGGATCTTTACATCTTACCCCTCATACGTTTGGCTTTACTTCCCTTGACCAGTCTTTTCCTTTGTGACTGTTTGACCGAGATGTCTTCAACCATGAGCTTTGATACCAAATGATGTGTAGGGGGGCCCCAATTCCCCATAATTAAGATCACATCCACCAATATAAAAGAGATAATTCACATATGATAGCAAGAAAAAAGTAGATCATCCAACGCAAGAATAACAACAGACTAAGAGAAGACACAAGTATTTTTTCTACGTGGATCGGCACAACCAACATGCCTACATCCACATGGCTTCTTTTATTGATAAACAATGAATACAAGCCTCTCTCTCACACTCATTGTTTTGGCATTTTATATTCTAACTCATCTTAGAATAAAGGCTTCCAATCCGCCTCCATCATCACCATGACATCGTAGCCATTATCATCATCACCATCATATGGCATCGTAGCCATACCTTCACCATCACCATGACATTGCAGTCTTGTAGTACCCTGGTAGCGGCCTCCACAATGCTATTACACCCAACAACGATGAGCGCACACTAGGCCATGTTCTTTTACTTGGGTTCCCCCAAGGATCTTTACTCTTCCTTTCCCTCTCTAGGTTTAAGATTCAAGATTATTTCTATACATCATATCATCCTATATATAGATATATATTCCTAATCCTACTTGAAGAAGACTCATCAACATGGAAATATTTCTTCACTAAGAAACCAATCTATACAAGTATTTCTATATAATAGGAGACTAATCATTTGTTGAAACTTACCCAAAAGTGCTATCCTAATCAACTTAGGAAAGCTGCCTCTGGCCCAGAAATCCCGTGCTCACTCGCACGGATACCCTATTGAGTGAGTTTTCTATTTCCAATCCATCCAAACCATCGCTACCTCACCGCAATATTCCAGCCTTGAGAAATTTAATCCAAAATCCAAAATGTTTGTTATAAGCAAGGAAAAAGTTGAAGAATACTAGACATTGAGAAAACAAGGCATTGAGGCACTATAAAATAGGGTTGTAATGCAAAACTTGCTGTGGTGAAGTTCGAATTTGGAATATTTGTAGTCAGTGTATTTGTTGAGGGTCATAGTCAACCATTGTAAACCCCACAAAGAACACATCTATTGAGGTTCTATTATTTTGTTACAAGTGCACAAAAATGCTTAACCCAACAAATGGCCTCGATTGATATACCACCACACCAACCATATACTTTTCTAGGAGTGCAAGAAAGAGGGATAGAAAATATTGGATGCACAGAAAGGGATATATATAACTATAAAGAGATATATGTAATGAGATGAAGGGGCGTGACGAAAATATGTTGCTCTAAAGGAATCCATCATTCGCATTCAAAATTGAGGCAGATGAACAAAAGAGAATAACTCATTGTTTTTGGTCCAATGCAACCTCTAGACATGAAGCTTACAATTTTTATGATGATGTGGTAATTTTTGAATACTACATATAACACAAATCGGTATGCCATGATTTTTGCCCCATTGATGGGGTTAATAACCATGGCGAAACAATTATTTTTGCTTGTGCATTCTCGAGTTATGAGACCATTGATTCTTTTGTTTGGTTTTCAACCAAATTTTAGAAGTTATGACAGGCGATGCCCCTAAAATGTTTATTACTGTTCAATATCCTGCGATGACAAAAGCTATTTCTCAAACTCTTACAAATACTTTTCACAGGTACTGTAGTTGGCACATATTGATGAAATTTTCTGAAAAAGTTAGATTCAATTAAATATAGTGCAAACTATAACTAGTTTTCAGATTGCATATGGAATTCAGAGAACAAGGAATAGTTTGACTCCAAGTGGATGGGGCATGTTGAGAAAAGTGCATTAAATGATAATCATTGGCTATTCGTTCAAGATGAGTGCCTGCATATGTAAATCATATTTTCTCGACCGGTATGTCAAGTAGCCAACGAGCGGAAAATGCTCATTCATTTTTCAAGAAATATGTTTCAAAAGTAATTCTTTGGTGGATTTTATGATTTAATTTGGATAGGGACTTGAACACCAACGTGATGAAGAGTTGATTGCTGATAACATGGATATGATTGAGAAGCCTAAATTGAAAATGCTTCATGATTTCTTGGTGCAAATGGTTGAGATATATACATGTGAAGTGTTTTATAAGTTTCAAGATGAGTTGTGGAAGAGTTTGAATTATAGATTTGAGCTTATCAAAGATGTGGAAGATCATCAAGTGGATAAGATTTCAAGAAAAAATGTTGAGAAATATAAAGTGAGAGAAATTATTTATGACAAGGATGTTGGTTTAGCTTCATGTTGTTACAAAAAATTTGAGAGCTCAGGTATCCCAGGTAGACACATTTTTGCATATTTGAACAAGATGCATGATTTGGATAAATTGTACGATCATTACATTATAAAAGGGTGGATTAAATTTGCAAAATCTAGGCTAGTTTTGGATGATGTTGGTATGCAAAATACTGATAACAAATCATTTTTCATGAAGCGTAGTCGATTAACTTAATTTTCTTTGGGTGTACTTGTTAAGGCTCTCGAAAGTGAAGAAACAACATCCAAGGTTTACATGGATGGTATCGGTCGAGTACTCGAACAAATTAATGAAATAGCTTGGTGTGGTACAAGCGTACAAGTTTCTAGTGAGCGAAGTAATCAAATGGTTGGTCATGGCACAAGTGTACGCGTCTCTCAAAGTTATGAACAAAGTTACCATGAACCTAGTCAAGTAAGGGCAAAAGGGTGTGGAAAAAAGGCTCAAGGGAGGAAAAGAGAAGGCAGCAGGGAGGGCTAAAAAATATAAAGGCAGAAGTTGTCATGGATTTGGCAAAGTTGGACAGTCCCACGGTAAAAGAAATTGTCTAATGCTCGCAAATTGGTAAGAATCTTCATATATACTTATTTCATTTTTTTTTCCGTTTGAATGAATAAAAAAGTGACTAATTTTTTTTATTATTATTTTTATTTCTTGTAGGCCTATTGAGGCAAATGAAGATTCAACTCCAGATGATGCAACTCAAGATTTGGATAGTTAATTGATAATTAGTTAGCCAATTTTTTATATTTGGTTTTGGAACTCTTAAATTTTGTAACTGGTATTGGAACCCTAAAATATTGGTAGTTTAATTATTGTGGAAGTAAGAATGATTTGGTTTTCTAGAATTTCCTCTTATGAGTTTTGAAATGTATTTCCGTCATTTGAATTCCCTCAATTCCTCTTACGGGTTACAGTGAGAGAGTGTGCTCTAGCTAATTGGGTTTTCTTTTTTGGCTAAACTGAGAGAGGGTTAAAGTGAGAGAGAGAGATCATTCAATCTTTTGATTCATGGCTAAAGTGAATGGGTCCCACCAATAGGTTAATAAAATGAATGGATTACACACTTACAGTTGCTGAGAGAGTGTGGTTAGTGATTTAAAGTGAGAGAGAAATAGATTATTCAATTTTTTATTCTTCCTAAAGTGAATGGGTCCTACTATTTGGCTAAAAGGCTGCTTGGCACGTGATTTTTCAATAGATAGACGTCCGTCAGAGATCTTTCCTACTCTATATATATATATATATATATATTATGGATACAACTTTAAAAATAAAAATAAATAAATAAAAGAAAAGGAAAGAAAAATGAGTTATAGAGATATTTGTCCTGATCGAATAGTTATGTTTTAACCATCACCCCACTATATTTGAAACACATGGAACAACCACAGTTTCTAAAGCACGAGATACGATTTTAACAAACAAAAAATAGGCCAGGGGCACTGCTCACGAATCCGCTCGTAAGTGTGTGCCCCCTAAAATGAAATTCTGGCTCCGCCCCTAAGTGCAACGAATTGAAAACTAACATGTGGTGTGAATTTCCAAATAAAGGATAATGCAATTGTACCTTTCATGTCGAAGTTAGCTAGAGCTAGCGATTTTAATGAAGTGATGTTGAAGATAGATGGTGGTATGCGACCAAAGAGACCAGCCCTTTCTACTGATAAAACCTCCAAACTAAGAATACCTATCTCTTCTGGAATTTCACCTACAAATTAACATACAAACTCAATACTATTACTGAATTCATGCACAAAATTAAAGACAGATAGCTCTAAATACAAGCTACATTAATCATTGCAATTGTGGAACAAGCTAGCTGTCCACTCGGATAGGCTGTTGATGGGATAACCTTGTGCCAATTTAAGTCGCGGCATAAAATGAATATGTGAGTTAAGTTGCAGTTTTTAGTCTTCAAGGTTGAGACATTACTTATTTCTTGATTGATAAGGATGGGTATTGTGTTAGTAGTATGTCCTAGGAGCCAATAGTTTGAACCGTGCTTTTGAGATATTAACAGTCTCATTATTTATTAATGGCAAGTTTATAAATATTATGTTTATTTATCATTGCAAGTGTAAATTTATATTATAAATCTATAGAATGAAAGTTGTGAGAAAATGTTTCCTAAAGATCTAAGAATAAAAACTCTTGGCTGTAGCATGTTGGATTATTGATGGAACATTAATAATCGGTTAAACAAACACATACCAATTTTGTTTTGTTTGATAAAATATAAATAATCAATCGCGAATCATTAGTGGAGAGACTTGGAAACAGAGAAGTGGAATATAGTGAATTCTTTCTATTAGCTAGAGAACCTATACACTGAACATGAGCAATTAATTAACAAAGAACATCGAAATGGAGTTTTACTTACCTTTAAACATGTTTAAACCAAGATTCAAGCGCTTAAGCATGGTCAAGTTGCCGATGCTTGTTGGTATGCCTCCTGTGAATGTGTTGGTTGAAACTTGAAAGGGATAGGGTTTCAAGGTCTCCACACTTGCCAATATTAGATGGAATGGGTCCACTAAACTGATTTGAAGATAAGTAAAGTCCCTTTAGGGAGCGAAGTTGATCGCACATACTGAGTGGGAGACTACCAGAAATGCCGTTAGAGGTTAGTGCAATGACTTCCAAGGAAATGATGTTGAAGACATTGGAAGGAATTGTACCTGCAATCTGGTTCATTTGGATATCCAGGAATATCAAATTCCCAAGATTACCAACCTCATCTGGGATGTTCCCTTGTAAAAAATTATTGCGCAACATCAAATACTCCAGCTTTGAAATATTGCCTAGAGATTGTGGTATAGTACCAGTCAAACTATTGTTCATGAGACTCAATTGTTTCAAGCTACGTAAGGTACCAAAACTTGTGGGAATATGTCCATTGAAGTTATTGTATTCTAGATGAATGTACTTCAAACGATGCAAATGGCCGAGTTCTGGAGGGAGATTACCTTGAAAGCTATTGTTACTAAGGTCGAGAGAGACTAGGAAGGAAAGATTTCCAATGTGTGGTGGAACGGATCCCAAGACAGAGAAGTTGGAAAGCGTGAGGGCTGTGACTCTTTGGTGGCGAACACTGCAAGATATCCCAATCCAACTGCACACATTTGTTCCGATAGTCCAGTTATTTGTCAAGGAATTGGTATCATTTGTGATCATACGGGATTTCAAGGCAAGAAGTGCTAGCTGGTCGGTAATGTTGTTCAAAGGCATTCCTAGGGAAGCATTGAAACAGTAGTGCACCATGAACAATAAAATGGAAGACAGATAGATCAAGTTATTCACCATTACAGAGAGAGAGAGAGAGAGAGAGAGAGAGAGACAGAGAGATTTGGGCAGCATGGTCTAGTAAAAAGAGTTTTGGGTCTTATAAGAGGGACATTAACTGAGAAGTGTTCATTCATTCATACGTACAAGACTATAAGTCAATGTTCCAAGCAACAAAAAACTACAAGTCAATGTTACGTATGAGCTGGGGAAGAAAAACAAAGTCTCCTTACATCTTTAGTATGGATATATATGCCCAAGCAAATGATAAATCATAAATGGGCAATGTTTGGGACACAAAAGGGTTACAAAGAGATGGTCACAAAAGGATATGACATATCCTATGTGACACCCATATGGCAGTAAGACTCATCACACATAACAAAAAGCACCCCAAGAGACACAAATATGAAAACAAAACAAAAAAAATAATAATAATAACAAAAAACAAAACAAAACAAAAAAATAAAAAATAAAAAAAGCAAAAAAAAAAAAAGCAAAACGAAAAAACAACCAAATATGCAGCAGCCCAGATCCAACAAAATTTCCAACAAGAAAGAGAAAAAACAGCAGCATGCAGCAACTCCACCCCTACCAAAATTAGGAAAGAACACGAATCCCTTCAAGCAGCCACCAAAATTTGAAGAACAAAGATGCCCCCACAAATCAGCAGCAAAAAAAACTAGCAGAATTAGCTGAAATGAATATTAATAATCTTTTAACCTAATCTTTTATATTTAATACTTTTTTATATATATTTACCTGGATTATGGCTGGACACACATACACACCGCGCGCGCGCGCACACACACACTCATTAACCCAACCTAACCCAACCCAACCACAAAGTCCCACAATGGCCCACAACAAAGCACAACAAGCACCACTCACTCCGACTGAAGAACAAATAAGGGGCAAATAAAGACTCCCTAAGGAGAGTCGAACCCTCAATCTCCCCACTGGAGAGAAAGAAGTCACACTATTTAAGCAAAGCCCGCCTGGTTAAGTTATACTAAGTTAAGACATAAAACACTGATTTTACACAAAATATATATATATATATTTAAATAAATAAAAAAAATTAATAATAATAAACAAACAACCGAGGTCAAAAAAGGGGCGTCCACCTAAAATCAAGTCATTCCATTTTATTCAGTCTAGCCGTTTGCTTTGCTATGGGCATCTAGGAAGCACCGACACTCCAAAGGAGGTGCCGTATCTGTGTCCGACACACCTCCGACACCGACACGCCCCCGACACGGCTCCGACACGTGTCCGACACGCCAAATACGTGTCGAGATTTTTTAAATATATTTTTTATTTTCGACACGGCAGCGACACGTCTCCGACACACCATCGACACGGCAGCGACACGTCTCCGACACGCCATCGACACGGCTCCGACACTTATTCCGACACGTTATGGGTTTTTTAAAAGAGGAATCTTAAATGTTGGGGGCAAACTTGTTACTCCCTCCGTCCCATATTAAGAGTCTCTTTTGGGAATTCCAACTTATTAAAGGGACAACCTTGATTTTGGTGAGATTTTTTAACTTTCCAACATTGCCCTTTTGAAAATCAAAATTATAGTGTCACATCACAAAAAAGAGAGGGAAGAGTTGGATGTAATAAAGGACAAATTTGGAAAGTGTATATTAAAGTACTTTGACTTTTCAAAGAGACTCTTAAAATGGGACATCAAAAATGTCATCAAGGACTCTTAATATGGGACTGAGGGAGTATTGTGTAAAATAAGGTTGTAAAAGAGGGGTTTATGTTAAAAAGTTAAGACAAGTAATGGCAAATAGAAGGATTACTACAAAGATGGGGGATTGAAAATTAAAAAAAGAAAGCAATAAAGTTAATCTTATATGCATCTTGTTGCTTTACCTTATATGCATGTTGCTTTTTTTTTCTTTTTTTTTTTTACGAATGTTATGATATTATAGTTGCTTTGTTACTAGTGCTTAAATGGTAAAGTTGTTAATTGGTATTATTGTAATGATATTTTCATGTTGAATTGTTATTTAGAGGTGATTTATTTAACATCTTAGTTTTTAGTTATTTTAAGAACATTGTTTATTTATTTATTTATTTTTTTTTTATGTTGTATCATTACATATAAAAATATATAGTATAATTACTAGTTTCCGTGTCGCCGCCGTGTCGTGTCGGTCTTTTTTTAGGATTTGTCGTGTCGCCGTATCGTGTCGTGTCGTGTCCGTGTCGCCGTTTCCGTGTCGGTGCTTCTTAGATGGGCATTCCAAGTCTTTGTTGACAACTCGAGTCATCACTTGAAATTGACAGTTTCGGTCTCGGCTTTAACAGAGTGTGCGGGGAAATTTCTCTCATGCGGGCAATGGTTTCACACGCATCATGCGTGTATGAGAGAGTGAAAGCATCATGGGCGCAGTGTTTGCTCCAAAAGTGTTCGATCTAACATTCAAGACTACATCTTTCTTGCTTGCATGGGTGCGCCGTGTGCGTATAGGAGAAGTTCCTTATGTGTGGATATCAAATCTCTTAAACAATAAGAAATACTTTTTATAATATTGAAACAAAACATTATTACAATATTCTTCTTTTTTTCTTTTTATAACATGAACATCATTCATTCATAAGGGCAGATCTCAAAAAGTAACCTGTCAGGCAAAATGAGCAAAAAATATTTTTTAAAAAAAAATTTACAATCGCACAAACTTCTAAACATGTAACACCTGTATCCCGAGAAAGAGTTAATTATTATGTTAAAATACATTAATTAATATAATTAGTGTATATTAAGGATTAACGGGTGGCTTGAACTCGCCCGTAGAAAGTGTTCAGTAAAGGATACAGTTAGAAAGTCCCCAATGAGGTGGGACAGGTAATGAAGTGGAATCTAGTGAAGGCCCAGATGATAAAATTTGCATTTACATGTTATATGCATTTTATGTGATTAAATGAGTATATGTTTAAGACGTTTTCATATTATATTGTTATATGTGTTAGCATTTGGTACCAGTTTGGGTACCCGTATAAAGGCATAATTGAAAAAGATTCATAATTAGTAGGTGTGATAGCAACTTCACAAAATATTTGGGACCCCGTTTGGGACCCATACGGGACTTAGACAAACATCCATTCAGATAATTGTGTAGTTAATGGAACACATGAGGGTTTCATAATAACGTTTGAAAAGCGTAGGGGTGTTAAACATGATTATGGGTCATGAGTCATAAGTTGGCAAGTTAAGGGGAGGACACGTATCATCCCTCTCAAGTAAACAAAGGGAATTTTAGAGAAAATTGGGGGGTAGGATTTGGTAAAATTCTGCACTTTTTAGCTTAATTTAGGTAAAATTCTGCTAAGGTGAGTTTTCTAACTAAAAAAACTGATTGAGGTTTTATGTGTTTAATACTTCAATGATAATTAGAGGTGATAATTCATGCTTTGTAGTCATGGAATTGCAAGAATTGTGAATTGCATGTCAAATATGTAAAGGTTGCCATGCCTTTATGTTTATATGTGCATGTGCTTATGTGATTATGTGGTAATCTAAGAATACCAGAGAAATGATTCATTGTTGGGAGTAATAAGGGAGGAGAAGGAGAAGAATCCGTTGACAACGGAAGTCCAAGGAATAGAAGTGACCACGGGACCACGATGAGGTATTCAGGTCTGAACGAATCATTGAACCGGTGACTCGGCGATTACAGATATGATTTATGTGTTAAATTGTAGCATTGCACATGTTAGACATTCGATCATGTTTAGAATACTCACTAAGCGTAATGCTTAAGAAAACCGTTTTCCTTTTCTGTTGTGGTAAATAACAACCACCGCAGGGTCGGAACAAGACATAAGAAGGAGGTGACGTGGGCTTGTGACTAGGGGCAAGGCTTGGGATTTGCTTGTTATGTTTATAATCTTGTTTTAGCATGTACTTGCTATTTTGGGGATTCTTAGAACTCATGTTGTAATATGGTAGTTGGTAATTTTGGAGTTTTTCTTGAGAATCCTATATATTTCCTTGAGTTAGTAGTCGGTTTGTGTAAGTTGTTGTATTTGGATCATTTTGGAAAGTTCGATAATAGGTAGCGAACATTTTGGACATGTTCCGTTTTGTAAACAAGTAATATGTAAGGTTTTGAGATCCTTGTCGGAAGGTTTTTTATTTATGAAAATGCTCATTTTTGTAAAAACTTGAGTTTGATTGTTCATTTAAATTCAAGAGGGTTGGTATCCATGATTTGTATGTTTTCTAATGCTCAAGGAGGATTGGAATATGAATTTGAAATGTTTTCCTAAGTTCCGTGAGGTTTGGTTTTGATTTGGAATGATTTTAGACTTGAAAACAGGGGTTTTTAGTAGTAGGAATCAGTTCTGTAGAACACGGATCGATCCGGGTTAAAGGGTGGATCGATCCAAGTCTTTTGGGGGACATTTTGCCAGAAATATCATTTCCGGATCGATCGGGGTTTAAAGGGCAGATAGATCCGCGTACAAAATTTTCTGCCGTCGACTTTTACGGAAACAGACATAACTCTTTCTAGAAAACTTGAATTCGCGCACTGTTTTTGCGTTGGAACGAGACTCAAAGAGAAATCTTTTGATATAAAAATTTTCCATATTTTTCAAAATGACCATTTTGCCCTTGGGGCTGTTTTGTCACAGCAAGGTTATTTAATGTTGTTTAATTCATGTCTTTCTTAGAAATTTACATGTTTTCTTTGCTAATTAGTGTATTTTCGGCGCTTATAGCATTGTTACACGTGTTCTAATCCGCCGGGGGCAGGTTGGGTGTGACAATTTTTGGTATCAGAGCTATAGGCTAGAGCCTTTGGGGACGAGAGACGTACACGATACGTTGTGTACACACAATACCACGTAGCTACATGATTATGCATATATGTTTACTTAGCATGCTTCTAATGTTGCTTAGCATACCATGTTGTTTTTTTAAAAGTAATGTGTGTGTATTGTAATGTGGGTGCCAGGCATAATGTCTGGAGGTGAAACCCCAAACCGAATGGAAAGAGTTGAAAGAGAAATTGAAGGTTTAGTCCGGGTAGCAGAGACACATGTGGTTGAGGAAAGACCAGTGCAACCAAATCCAAATCCGAGAGACGAAATTGTTACTATATCAAAATTCCACAAGCAAAAGCCGAACAAAAAGTGTTGTTTGCGGCTGATACGTTGAATGATGAGGCACAGTATTGGTGGCATACCAAGCTGGGCCCGGATCAATCGACACTTGGGAACAATTCTTAGAGATATTCAATGCACAATATTTTCCGGAGTCCTTCAACGATCAGAAAGCTTAAGAGTTTATGGAGTTGGTACCAGGGGGAATGTCAGTTAGGGAATAGTCGACGCAGTATACAAGTTTGGCGAGGTTTCCGGGGACATTATTTCAACTAAGAAAGTAAAAGCAAGAAAGTTTGTAGCTGTACTTCGAAATGACATCCGAGGGCGAGTGACAGTATTTCGACCACAAACATACGTCGAGGTAGTAGGTATTGCTTCCATTACTGAGAGAGATCTTAGGAGCACTCCAAGCATGCCACCACCATCAAGCCAACAAAGCAAAAGAATGGGATCAAGTCAGTTTAGAGGGCAAGGGAGTGCGTAAAGGCATAGTCTGGGAGTTTCATCTGCTAGCAGTAGTAGTGGTTCCAGTGGTAACAAACCGAGGTGTCAGACTTGTCCGAAGTTCCATTGGGGCCGATGTAATCAACTTCCAAACCCACTCACTTGCAACATTTGCCAACAACCGAGACACATAGCAAGTGTAACGCCCCGGAGCAGCAAAAATTGAAAAAAATAAATTTCCTTTCTGGGTCCATAGGGAATGACAAGTGAAAGTCACTAATTATCTACATCACACAGTACTAGTCAAAAAGTTAAACAGGAACAGTAACAACTGAATATAATAACGATTCTATCGATTACAACATCAGAGTGTGGTCCTCAGGATCACAACAGCTCTGGAGCCAATATATGTCCAAGTACCTGTCAACTAAAACAGCGTTCAATAGAAACAACAGAAATGTAAACTAGATATAACAATCTTCAAGTCTTCAGCTCGTGTAAGGAGAGTTGTCAGCATAATAGTCTTCTGCGGCATATCCGGAATCAGCGGGGCCATCCTTCGCATAATCAAACTCCAGGTAGTAGTCATTACTGTAAGTTCCATCACCTGCATTGTTAAGGACAGGGTAGTCTGGACAGGGAATGTCCAGGCAATAAAGGCCATCAGCTTACTAAAAGCTGAGTGAGAACTAACGTACACAGTCTCATAGAAATAACGTAATTACTAGCCATGAACGATATATAGCGATGATATTAATAATATCTTTCCTCTTTTATTCAGCCACATCATAATCGATTCTCATCATCTACCAACTTAAAGACTGACTGTACCAATCTCGACTGACTATACTGAACTGATTATATCATCACGACATCCTAGTGCTCTTGTTCACCACTTTTAAGAACTCTTATTGTTCACCGCTTTTAAGAACTCTTACTGTTCATCGCTTTTAAGAACACTTGCGAGTATCGTCCGTTCATTATCAATATGTATCCGTACTTCTTGCTAGCACAATACATAACGCCCACATCCAACGAAGATGTGTTCATGATCACCCCATGATACCGACATACTTACACAGATAGTCACCAATACCCCACTGACTAAATCACCAGGATTAACTCATGTTACCCACCATTATATAACAACCCTTATCTCGTTATCGCG
This sequence comes from Hydrangea macrophylla, assembly GCA_033977485.1. Lineage (NCBI taxonomy): Eukaryota > Viridiplantae > Streptophyta > Magnoliopsida > Cornales > Hydrangeaceae > Hydrangea > Hydrangea macrophylla. The sequence continues at coordinate 23,590,413 of JASDAS010000019.1, read as the reverse complement.
TCTTATCATTACTAACATTCTGAATTCTTCTACGTTACTCACCATGTTATCTCCATCTCATTATCGTATCCCATTACCTCCGTAACCCATATTATCACAAAATAGGAACAATGGAACATCAATAAAACAGCTAAACATTATAAATTAACATTCAAAGGAAAACATCCAAGTTCTATTAAGGTTCGATCGATTGAAGTATCCTCAATCAATTGCGGTGAAGGTGGTCTCGATCTATTGAAGTCATTTCGATCGATTGAGACTCAGTGTTGTTCGATCAATTAAACCTAGTTCGATCACTCAAACATCGTCTTCTACAGATTTTGGCAGTGAACTCCTAGAATATGTTAGGGGGTTTTTGGGTCCTAATTAAACATACAGAACTCATAAAATATTATAACTAAACTACTAAGTGATTTTGGAACTCACTAACGATCGTAAGGGTGTGTTTGGCAAAGCTTGCGACTCTAAAGCTTTAATGGCGGCCTCCTTCTCTCTCTCTCTCTCTCTCTCTCTCTCTCTCTCTTTGCTCCTATATTCGTCTCTATCTCTCCTTCTCCTTCTTCTTCCTCTTCTTCTCTGCTTCTCTCTCTCTCTCTGACAGTATGTATATATATGTATATATATATGTATGCATATATATGAACACAAGCACACACACACACCCTCTCTAACTCTCTTAAAGCTTGGGCACCAACTAAACCTCTCACACACGAATACCAAACATATATATAGAGGGGAAAGGGTGCAGGTGGCTGTTTTTGCGTGAAACCTGAAAAGCTGATGATTACAGGTTTGATCGATCAAAGTAAGTTCGATCACTCGAAGCGGTCAAGTTTGATAGGTTGAAAAAGGTTTGATCGATTGAAGTGGGGACTACATCATAAATTCAGGTCGGTAGGGTTTCGATCGATTGAACAGGGTTCGATCGCTTGAACTCTAAAATGTTCGATCGCTCGAAAGAGCTTCGATCAATTGAAAATGAAATTTCAAATATGGTTAAAGGAAGTATATAGAATCTCTGTATATTAAATAATTATTAAAAATACAGAGTATTACATCATCCACCACTCAATAAAAGATTTCGTCCTCAAAATCAGAGGCATACAGAGTTAGAACAAAAATGGAAACTTCTCACGCATCTCCGACTCTAGCTCCCACGAAGCTTCTCCTTCATCATGATACTTCCACTGGATCTTGACTAACAGAATTTCCTTGTTTCTGAGCTTCTTAATCCCTCGATCCAGGATGCGAACTGGTCCTTCGTTGAACGTAACGTTGTCGTTGACTTCAATATTTTCGAAATTGCCTCGTGCGCTGGGTTGTGAGCACATTCTCAGCATACTGATATGCAATATGTTGTGCACTCCTGACATCTTCGGTAGCAATGCAAATCGATAAGCAACCTTCCCAACACATTCCAAAATCTCGAACGGTCCGATAAATCACGCCGATAGCTTGCCTCTCTTCTGACCAAAATGAACAATCCCTCGAATAGGTGAAACTTTAAGCAGCACGTGATCTCCAATGGCAAACTCCAAGTCTTTGCGTTGCTTGTCCGCATAACTCTTGTGCCTAGTCTGAGTTGCTTCATCTTCTCACGAACAATCTGAATCTACTTGCTGGTCTCTTATACCATCTCTGGCCCAAGAAGTTGAGTATCTCTTACTTTATCCCAACATAACGGCGATCGGCAAGGTCTTCCGTACAAAACTTTGAATGGCGTCATCCCTATACTCGAATGGTAGCTGTTGTTGTAGGTGAATTCGATCAAAGATAAGTGCGTTTCCCAAGAACTCTCAAAATCAATAACGCAAGCGCGTAGCATATCCTCCATTACTTGATTTACACGTTCAGTCTGTCCATCGGTCTGCGGATGAAAGGCTGAACCTGTCACACCCGTTCCAGAAATTCATGGTTTTGTAAATGCATAACTTGAGATTGTGAAATTATTAATGTTATAATAAATTGAGTCGAGTTGACATGGGTCAACAGTAAGGTGTCAGTGAGGACACGAGAACATGGAATTTCACAATTGAATTGGCATGACTAAATGACATTTATGTGATTTAAATGTTATCTGACCTATTTGGTATTTTATGAATAGTAATTTTATCTGTGTTGTGGAAATTCTGGTAATTTTTTATATTATTATATCATTTTGAGAACTGTTGTGAGAACATGAGTGACACGTGAAATAAAAGGTAGGTTGTGTAGAGATTCCACATAATTTAGTTTTCGGACGTTATTTTGGACCCAAACGAAACCTAGTCGAAAACTTTTGGAAATTATAATTTTCACTCGTAAAGTTGTAAAATGGACGTGTGCGACGTTTCAGGACTTAATTTGGAGTTTTGAGAACTCATGGGGAGGTAAATGTAATTCCCGAGAAGTTTGCCTATATATAGTAGTGGATGAGATTCATTCTCATCCAAAAACTTTCAAAATATCTAGAAAGAGAAGAGAGAGAAGGGAGATTGTTGCCACGGACTTTGCGATGCCGATCGACGACCGTTCGTCCGTCAGATTTTCTCCAGATTTCATATTTGAACTCGTGGAGGTAAGACCTACATTTTGATAGTAATTAGGCCACGTTTGGCAAGCTTTTTCGAAAAATCTAATTTCTAGAAATTGGGAAAAATCAGGTAAAACTCGTAGGAATCGCGTATAATTTGGGTTAGAGAGATTATATAACTCTACGGCTGAAATTATTGAACAATATTGCACGAGCTGTGCTTTCAGTAAAATAGTTCACAAATCATGCGAACAAATGACATTTTCATCACTTAGACTTGAAAAAACTTGGTTTTGGGGATTTTGAGGGTTGAAACTGTAAACCGCTTAACCAAATGCCACGAAACCTTACTCACACCTCAAACATGCCTAAAGAAACTTGTGGGAACTAACCGAATGCATAACGGAATCACGGTTCACAAATAATACGAAAAAATGACTTTTTCATCACTTAGGCTTTGAAAAAACGTAGTTTTGGGGTTTTGAGGGTTGAAACTATAAACCACTATACTAAACGTCACAAAACCTTACTCATACCTCAAACATGCCTAAAGAAACTTATGGGAACTAACGGAATGCGTAATGGAATAACGGTTAACAAATAATGCGGAAAAATGACATTTTCATCACTTAGACTTAAAAAAACTTAGTTTTTGACTACTGAAACAGTAAAGCGTGTATCCGAATGCCATGAAACATTACTCGCATCTCAAACATATCTAAATAAACTTGAAGGAACTAACAGAATGCATAACGGAATCACAGTTAACAAATAATGCGAAAAAATAACTTTTACATCACTTAGACTTGAAAAAACTTAGTTTTTGAGATTTTGAGTAGTGAAACGGTAAAGCGTGTATCTGAATACCACAAAACCTTAATCGCACCTCAAATATGCATAAATAAACTTGTGAAAACTAACCGAATGCGTAACGGCATCACGGTTCACAAATAATGCAAAAAAAAATATCTTTTTCATCACTTAGGCTTGAAAAAACTTAGTTTTGGTGGTTTTGAGGGTTGAAATTGTAAACCGCTTAACCAAACGTCACGAATACTTAGTCACACCTCAACCATGCCTAAAGAAACTTGTGAGAACAAACGGAATGCATAACGGAATCATAGTTAACAAATAATGCGAAAAAATAACTCTTTCATTATTCCGAGTCCCCGAACACATTTTGGTCTCTCAAAACCCCTAAACATAGTTTTACTCTTTTATTATTTTATATATATAATTAATTAATAAAAACTTTTTCTTTTTTGTAGGTACAAAGTTTCACATTTGATGGAAAGTTCTAACAAGCGAACCACTTTTTTTGTTGGGCTAATTTTTTTTTGTTGCTTTCATAGTTTTGTTAGTATTTTTTGATGAATGTAATATGTATATGTTATTAGTTTAACACTTGACTCGAATCGATTGTATATTTTTTTGTTCATTCCAATTAATTGGTTGATATTGAGATGAATCGATGAAATTTAGTAGTTGAAATAGATCATTGAGTTGGATTTAATTTTGTACAGGGTAGTATTGTATGTACAGAGTGGTATATATTATTTTTACAAGGTGGTATTGAATCAGTATTATTTAAAACATTTATGTCGTTTTTGAAAAAATTGACATAACTAATTACATATTTATGTCACTTTTATTAAGTATTTATGTCACTTTTAAAGTTTTTATGTCACTTTTAAAGCATTTATGTCACTTTTATGACTTTGATGTAATAATTTTGTTTGATATTTAAGTCATTTTTCTACTTTTATGTCACTATAGGTTAAAAGTGACATACATACAGTGACATAAATAAGAAGGTATTTATGTTACTTTTAAGTATTTATGTCACTTTTTATTAACATATATTTTGGTTTTATGAAACATTTACGTCACTTTTATAAAATATTTGTCACTTTTAAAAAATTTATATCACCTCTATTTATGTCACTTTTTACTGTAAAAAAAAGTGACATAAATGTCTATTTATGACATTTTTTACTATAAAAAAAAAAGTGACATAAATGCTTATTTATGTCACTTTTTAAGTGACATAAAAAGCATTTTTTCTTATAGAGATGGTGTTCCGCTCGAAAAAGGCTATGATATGGAAGCTACCTAGTGGAAGGCTATGGTATGGAAGCTACCTAGTGGAATGTTTCACAGATAAGGGCAACACTGGGGAGGAGTACCCGAGGGAGGACTATTTTGGGGAAAGCTATGATTTCCCAAGTTGAAGACTTCCTCCTAGTTTTAGTTATCTTTTGGCATTTTTCTTTTGGTTTGTCATAATTTTAAACTATGTTTTGATTTAGTGACACGAGATGCCACGAGACTGTTTTTATTTGCTTATGTTTCTTTTAGATCATCCTTGGGTTTGTAATATATAAACTTATAAGACTTATTCATGTTTTATATATTAGTTGCTGCTGAACTTAGTCATGTGACCATTAATATTATGTTTTTTGCTATTATTATGCTTGCGGACAATCAGGTAAATTTCAACCACCCACGTATCAACGGATCCAAAAAGAAAATTTTAATTTTTTTTTTCTACTTTTGGTCTACTCCAGGGCGTGACATGATATTTGCGAACTACCTCCGTCAAACGCTTACAATAGAGGCTGTGAGAAAATTGAGTGATGTCGAGGCTGAGCTGACATATGGATACGAATGTGTACTAACCTAAATAAAATTGCGAAATAGATCTATATATTTTGCCCATTGTGTACACACAAAGCGTGCACTACTTTGCCTTTGTATTTAAAAAAAAAATTGATGGGGAGAATGATACAGTATTGTGGTTAAAAATTCTACAATTGATTTGTTAACTGTTTATGTTTATTCAGCAAAGAAAAATTAGTTTACCATATTCAAAGTAAGAGCAAAAGGTTGACATTTTGTATTGTTTAGCAAAATGAATAAAGTAAAGACTTAGGGTGTGTTTGATAAACCAATTAAGTAGTGAAAATGAAAATTTTCAGTAATTATTTGCTTTCAATGTGTTTGATAACCACTTAATTGGAAAAAAAAATTAGCCAAAAACTCACTGAAAATTTTAAGTGAAACAATTCTACTGAAAATAATCACTAAATATAGTCTATTTCTATACTTCAAAACACTATTTTCGGTATTGCAAATTCAACACTTAAAATTCTCAGCACTTAAAATTTAACACATAATTTTCAGTTTTATCAAACGGAATGCTTGCATTTGGTGTCACTTAATTGTTCAAATACCACCCCAACATTGAATGGAAAACGAACCAAATATACGGTAAGAAAATTTTCAGAACTTCGTCATTTAGGGGATTTTTTTTACATGGTCAAAAAAATAAAAATTAATATGCAATATATGTAATTAGCCCCCTAAATTTTGAAAAAAAAAAAATTTGTGTAATATTTTGTCTCAAATGTAATTTAGCCCTCCTTGTATATTTGTCCTATACCTATTAGATCAAGATTAACAAATTATAATAAGTTATCAATCCCTATGATCAAAAAATGGTGATATAAAACCAATTATTCTCATTAATATGTATAAATACACCTAAAAAGTCGCAATCGGAGGTGTTGCCCTTGAACCCCCGTACAGCTTCGCTACTATACACACGGCCCTTCAATCCCAGCACCCCTAATAAAAAATCATGGCTTCGCCCTTGCTCAAGGAAGGTTATTGTAATTATCTTCAAATTTTCTAGGGTTGGGACTGGTAACTTATGGAAGTCCATGCTTCCATTCTATTATTTATTTAATCTTTTATAACTAATACGAAATTTCATTCATTCAGAAGACTACAACTCATAGGTTACAATTTCTTGGACAAGAGGAGGGACCTCCTCCAACCAAACATTGAATACACCAAAAAGTCATAGCATTCGTAGCAAGTGCATGAGCAAGTCTGTTGCCTTCTTTGAGAACGTGAACATAGATGCATCTCAATGCCATCATCAGACCTATAGAAAAATATGCACGCAAGCATACGAGTTAGGTATAGGTTCGTTATCTAGCGGAATAACCCAACGGATCGCCGAACGACACTACAACAATATTGTGCTTTAGCAACAAAACATGGCAAGGAAAATAAACTATCATTGTCAAAAGTATAGTTTTGGCAAAGAAATTAATTTTCATAGCGAAAAAGGCTGAAAAATACATGTTTAGCAACGAAAATATATTTTTCTTGCCGAAAGTATTAGATTTGCCAACGAAAATGTATTTTCCTTGCCGAAAGTATTCGATTTGGCAACGAAAATGTATTTCCTTGCCGAAAGTATTGAATTTGGCAACGAAATTTTTTTTCCTTGCCGAAAGTATTGGTTTTGGCAATGAAAATTTATTTTCTTTGCCGAAAGTATTCGATTTGGCAACGAAAATGTATTTTCCTTACCGAAAGTATTGAATTTGGCAACGAAATTTTTTTTCCTTGCCGAAAGTATTGGTTTTGGCAACAAAAATTTATTTTCCTTGCCGAAAGTATTCGATTTGGCAACGAAAATGTATTTTCCTTGCCGAAAGTATTGAATTTGGCAACGAAATATTTTTTCCTTGCCGAAAGTATTGGTTTTGGCAACGAAAATTTATTTTCCTTACCGAAAGTATTGAATTTGGCAACGAAATTTTTTTTCCTTGCCGAAAGTATTGGTTTTGGCAACGAAAATTTATTTTCCTTGCCTAAAGTGAGTTGTATATTCAGTATTATTTAACAACAAAATAAACTTTCTTGAAAAATCTACTTTTAACAAGGAAAATGCATTTTCTTGCTAAAAGAAAGTTTAAGCAAGAAATTTTATTTTTTTTGCCTAAAAGTATTGATATGAAGTAAAAAGAATATATTAAATTCATTATCATTTGACAACAAAATAAAATTTCTTGCAAAAACTTATTATTAGCAAGGAAACGCACAATTCCTTGCCAAAAATAAATTTTAGCAATGAATATAGTTTCCTTGCCTAAAACTGATAAAAAGTATGAGTGGGTACAAAAAATTTGGTTTTCCCCCCGCACCTTTTCCCCCAATTTGTTTTCCCAAATTTGGAGAAGACCTAATTTTTTTACCCTCATTTGTCTCTGTAAGAAAAAAAAAAAACTAAAAGAGCTCCCCCACCTTTCCACCAACTGCCCTCCCTCCGCCTTGCCTTGCCTCCCCTCCCCTCCGGCAACTTCCCCACCTCCCGCCGGCGCCGCCTCCGTTTCTCACCCCACCCGTCCGGCGCAACCCCCTTCCCTTCCTCACCAAGCAGCCGCCGCCGCTTCCCCTTTCCACCCCACCCGCCCGGCGCAGCCTGATCCCTTCCCCACCTAGCAGTCGCACCCCCTCCTTCTCCAGCCAGTAGGTTCTCTCTCTCTCTCTCTCTCTCTCTCTCTCTCTCTCTATATATATATATATATATATATGTATAAATAAATATCTATATATATATTTGTGCATATGTGTGTGTATATATATATCTACAAATAATTGAGCATTTGGGCTACTGCTTATTCCTAAAAGCTCTGTTTCCTGGTGTGTGTGTGTGTGTGTGTCTTTGATATTCCACAGTGAGTCAGATTATTTGGTTCTTGAATTCAAATTATTTGGTTCTTGAATTCAAATTATTTTGATCTAGCTACCAATCAATTTGGTTCTTGAATTTAATAAACGGAGAAAAGGTAGGAATGGCAAAACTTGGGTTGCTATTTATATCCAGCAATTATTTTTTGGTTGCTTATTTCTACAATAAATTTTTTTTTTGAAGTATGCAAGTGGTGATGAAATTATAGGCATTGCTGGTTCTTACTTCTTGGAGCAGTTGGAGGTGTTAAGCTTTCAACATTACAAATTGGACAGCTTTGTGGTGCCATTGTGATTGTTGTTGCCAGGTACTTGTTATCTCAATGTATCAAAAATCTTTAAGAATAACCCGATCAGTCATAATTTTCCCAACTTTTGTGTATTTAGGCACTTGATCCTATACAATTACCTTCCTCAGATAGTCTGCTTTGCCATAAAGAATTAGCATAATAGCTTCATTCTATAGTTTTGACTTTTATGGTTTCATGATTTGTTATCTTGATGACTTAACTTTATTTTTATAGTATTAGCAAAATGCCGCTTTTTGATCATTTAAAACCTATATACCACATTGATGCTAGGTTAATTGAATTTTTGTAATTAACATCAGACCATTTTGCAAATAATAGATTTATTATTTTTTAAATCTAATGTCAAAGGGTAATTACTAAGGGTGCGTTTGATTGCAAGCTAGAAAATGGGTTGAAAAGAATATTTTTCTATGGAATTATTTTACTAGGAATTTTTTTTCATGGAAATAAAATTTGAGACTGTTTGATTGCAATTATTTTCTGGATGAAAAATCTAACATTTTTCAGAAATCTGGAACTTCGCAAAATTTACCTCCTTGTAAAGCTTAAAAATTTCCTCAGACGAAGTGACCATATACCCAGAGGCAGAGCCAAAAGTTCACCATAGGATCCAGTGCTAGCGAAAATATAATCACATCTATGTGACCTACCGTATGAATAGTCAATAATGGTCTCAAGTGTTGAATTTAGAATCTAAGAGGCATTCCCCAATGGTGGTCCCGCTTAAGTTGGGAGGAGGTTACAAGACCTAACCTTTGACATTGTGGCTGCTCTCAGAATTCTATCGCTTGTCAGGCCGAGTTATTACCATTGCACCAAACAGTCGCCCCTATTCAAGGTTAAAACTACAAATTCTAAATTCTCAGGGGGGTTTAGTATGGCCCATTTCACACCATACTTGGCACATGCATCTATCTCCACATGCTTTATACAGTATTGTTTCATTGAATTCTGGATGATGATTATAGCAGTGATAATTATAGCAGTGTTCCCACCATTGAACAAGAGAACAATGGGATATCTGTGCTTAAAGGTAATTATTAAATGACTTGAATATCCTAATTTAATTGGAAGTTTTGTTAAATGAGTGGTGCTAAAGATACTCCACAATTCCACAAAGCACACCCCAAAGCACACTTCATGCACCAAGTACTAGAATATGGTTACTAATTTAATTGAAATTTCCAATTTATGCATCCTTGTTTTTGGAATTGATTGTTTGGACTGCAAGACTTACCATGTAACTATATAGTCAATATATGTCATTAAATGCATTTGATCATTCATGGAATACGAGTAAAAATTCTATATTGAAATTTTTACCATATTTATCTCTTGCCAATTATTCGTATGGGACACTAACTGAGTGACGGCGTGTACAAATGGGAATCAATTTTGGAAATATATAGTGATGCTCATAATTAGATAAAGAGAAAGAGGGTGAGGGTAGTAGTGAGCCACGGGCTAGCAGTGAACCACGGGCTAGTAGTGAACCACGGGGGATTAGTGAGCCACGGGCTAGCAGCGTTGGTACTTCTTCAAAATCACTTAGACTTGTCAATTCTCAATATTATTAACTTGATGTCTTCATTAACTAACCAAATGGATATCATCTATAATGTTTTAAACAGGATCATCGACTAATAGACGGGGGCCTACACGATGTCTTGGGACAGACGTCCGGATTGAGAAAGAAGGCAAGCTTCCTGTGCTCATTCCTATAGATTCTTAGACTTTGGCCTTTCAAAACTCAGTTTTGAGGTTTTGATAGCCCAAAATGAGTTTCGTGACTCGGAATGACACGAGACCAGAACCCACACCTCATACTCGACTAAATAGATGTGTAGGAACAAACGGAACAAAATTCTGACACCCGGATTGCAAGTAACACGCGAATACTCAAATTCTTAGACTTAGGCCTTTCAAAACTCAGTTTTGAGGTTTTAATAGCCCGAAATGAGTTCGGTGACTCGGAATGACACGAGACCAGAACCCACACCTCACACTTGACTAAATAGACATGTAGGAACAAACGGAACAAAATTCTGACACCTGGATTGCAAATAACACACGAATAGTCAAATTCTTAGACTTAGGCCTTTCAAAACTCAGTTTTGAGGTTTTGATAGCCCAAAATGAGTTCCGTGACTCGGAATGACACGAGACCGGAACCCACACCTCACACTCGACTAAATAGACATGTAGGAACAAATGAGACAAAATTCTGACACCCGGATTGCAAGTAACACACGAATACTCAAATTCTTAGACTTTGGCCTTTCAAAACTCAGTTTTGAGGTTTTGATAGCCCAAAATGAGTTCCGTGACTCGGAATGACACGAGACCGGAACCCACACCTCACACTCGACTAAATAGACATGTAGGAATAAACGGAACAAAATTCTGACACCCGGATTGCAAATAACACGCGAATACTCAAATTCTTAGACTTAGGCCTTTCAAAACTCAGTTTTGAGGTTTTGATAGCCCAAAATGAGTTCCGTAACTCGGAATGACACGAGACCGGAACCCACACCTCACACTCGACTAAATAGACGTGTAGGAACAAACGAGACAAAATTCTGACACCCGGATTGCAAGTAACACGCGAATACTCAAATTCTTAGACTTTGGCCTTTCGAAACTCAGTTTTGAGGTTTTGATAGCCCAAAATGAGTTCCGTGACACGGAATGACACGAGACCGGAACCCACACCTCACACTCGACTAAATAGACATGTAGGAACAAACGGAACAAAATTCTGACACCCATATTGCAAATAACACGCGAATACTCAAATTCTTAGACTTAGGCCTTTCAAAACTCAGTTTTGAGGTTTTGATAACCCAATATGAGTTCCGTGACTCGGAATGACACGAGACCGGAACTCACACCTCACACTCGACTAAATAGACATGTAGGAATAAACGAGACAAAATTCTGACACCCGGATTGCAAGTAACACGCGAATACTCAAATTCTTAGACTTAGGCCTTTCAAAACTCAGTTTTGAGGTTTTGACTCGGAATTGCTTTTAATTTTTAAATTTTTTTATAGTTCTGAAATTTGTAATATTCTAACACTTTTCTTTTAATTTTGATGCAGATCTGGATTGCTAGCTTGCTCACGACTTTTAGGACTTTTTTTTTGTATTATCGTGTGTATGTTGAATGGTAGGATATAAAGTAAGATTGTTGGAATTGTTGTTATGAGATATTCTTTTCTATTTTGATTTATGAAAGCTTTGGAATGATTGACATGGTTATTTAATATTATAAATATTTTGAACAATGAGTATTGGATTGTACAGGTATTGTTGGGGTTACTTTTAGTGAGGAAAATATTTCCTTATCTAAGAGGAACTATGTTGACAATGAATTATATTTCGTTGCTAAAACCCCATTTAGCAAGGAAATTTGTTTTTTTATCTATAGGTGAATACTATTGGCAAGGAAATATTGTTTCCTTGACAATTATCTATATTAAGTACTGGAGCAGGGGTATTAGCAAGGAAATTAACCTATATGCAACAAAAAACATGAGTATTAGCAAGAAAAACTTTCCTTGCAAAAAGTTAAGAATTGGCAAGGAAAATATTTCCTTGCCAATTGTCTATATTTAGCCCAAGATTAGGGGTATTGGCAAGGAAATCAAGCCATTAGCAACAAAAAATACGAGCATTAGCAAGGAAAAATTTCCTTGCAAAAAGCTAAGAATTGGCAAGGAAAACAATTTCCATGCAAAAAGCTAAGAATTGGCAAGGAAAAATTTTTTTCGTTGCTGTAGGCTTTAGCTACAGAGCTTTAGCAAGGAATCTGGCAACAAAAAACATTCCTTGCTAAAGGCTTTTGCTACAAAAATATGGCATTTAGCAAGGAAAATTTTCATTACAAAAATCATTTTTTGTTGTAGTGCGGTGTTGTTACAAGCCCAATGACTTCACCCACGAACTGCTGCTCCTTGTTAGCCTCCATGTATTCTCTTGTGCTTCGCATAAGTCGTGGAAGACGCTACTAAAGCGGTCTCTGTCAATGTCACGCGCTAAATCCCATGGCTCCAATGGTGATGGCCTTAGAGAGAGAAAACCGTGAGAGATAGAGGGGAGAGAGAGAGAGGCTGCTCAATCTGTTAGGAATCAATGTAATATGTGTGTTTATATCATATATATATACACACATAATAACCAAACCCTAGGGCTTCAAGAGTTAAAGTCCATTGGACCCGATCTAATGATATGTGGGTGCCCGTATGGTCCACATATTTCTTACATCTCCCACTCACCCACATAGAGCTTGTTACTAAAACAATCTCTCGAAATAGAACTTCTCATCTCTTTATACAGGGAAATAGAACGTGCGACCTTACGAAAAGAAAGTACAGTGACAGGAGTGTAATGCCAAATCATCACCATAACCAACAAGACACATCACTCGGAGCTTCTCGTGTATGCCTTAAACGATTCAACCATACCGGACACAGCATTCTCAATCTCTCGGTGAAAAGAAGTGCTGCACCACCTCAATGTAATGTACACATGACATATCAGTAACAAAATATGATTGTCGCGGGCCTGCTAATGAGTCACAAAAACATGGTGTGTTATTGAATGGTCTTCCCTGAGCCCACATGTCAATCCGAATAACTTGACCACTTGCCCAGACACACCCCATAGAACAGAATTATCTCATCATCCTAGGATAGCATGTTAAAGTAGCTGTCATCAAGTGTCCTCTTCATGACATAGTCTCAAGTCGTGAAGGCAACCAGTTTGTAGGATATCCAATGTCTTGGATATGCTACGTGGCTCACACAGTAATGAAGAATAATCCATTCACTGCTCCACAGTCGATCGCAAAAGCACATACAGTATGAAATATATGCTATGGCATTCTTCCATAAAAATGGGCATGTCACTCTGTGTTTGGAAAAACAAGTAACGCCATACGAATCTTAGTCTAGACGTTACACAAAACGTCTAACTTGAGTTTTCCAGCACAGTCGTCCTTCTTGGCCCCCGACTGAAAACTCACATTCGACTATAAACAAACTACATAGAGTCGTGGGATCTCTCTATGTTCGACCAAATATAAAAGTCTCATCTTAGCTTCATCTAAGGCGACATATAGGAATAATAAGGGTTTATATCTAGCTCACTGTTCTTACACTGCATAGATATAAGTGTTCAAGCTCGCTTTCTAATTCTAAGCGCTATGGACACACATGTCCTAGTTGGCTATCTAAGCGCCATGAACATAAATGTCTCATCTTGCTCACCATCTAAGTGCCATGGACACACATTTCCTAGTTCGCTATCTCGGTGCCAAGGTGAATCACCCGTGTGAGCAGGTTGATTCATGCCCGGTGACATATTAGAAATGTGCATTCACTCCATTCACGTAACAAATATATATGTATGGAAACCAATTAGTTTATGTCACAGCCCAGTCCCATAATAGCGGAACTGAAGCCCGTGGCACGCCACCGAGGCTAAACCAATTCATTAACGTTCCCAAAAAAATTAGTTTTAAGAACACACGCAGCGGAAAAGAAACATAACTCTCATTCTAGTACGTACCGGAGCCAACCGAAAATACACTTGTCGCCCGGAGGCTTCAAAATTTGATCCGACAAATTTTCCCTTAAAAGGGTCCCAAAAGAAGCTTAAGTTTGTAATTAGAACTTTTGAAAATATTTGGAAGTAGGAGAATAAATAAGCTGACAGGGGGCATCTCGACCGGTCGAACGTCCCTCTCGACCGGTCGAAAGTCCCTTCGACTAAGTGCATTTACTGAAGTTTCAAGCAGAGGGGCATTCGACTAGTCGAATGGGTCCCTTTGACCGGTCGAAAATCCTTTGACAGCAAAGCCACTTGTTTCTGTCCAACTTTCGACGCGATAAAAAGTGTCATATCCAATTCTAATTCTTCCGAAACTTTATGAAAGTTATTTAAACATATATATCAACATGCCACTTGAAGGAAAATGTTTGCTGAACATGTTAAGGACGTGTTTGGCACAAATCTCAAACATGCACCAAGACTTGCATAAACATGAACTATCGACTCCTTTACGTACTTAAATCCAAGCTCATGAGTTCTTTCAAAACTCTAACATATGAAAAGACATACGCGACATATAATAACGTTTCAAAACATATCCAGAGCTTCTAATCTAAAATTCTAATACAGTCTACTATTCAATTTTATTACAAGTGCTATATGAAAGCAAGGTAACAAACGTTCTCGATTTCAAAACTACGGGATAATTACGATGAACCGCCATCAACGTGAACTCCCAACACCCCGCAATCACGCCTCCGATTCCTCGCCGACTGTGGACACCGGAAGTGGACCACTTCTCTTGTTTGAGATTGTTTTGAAAAGGAAAAGAAAAGGTCTGTTGAAAACAGATACAGAGTCGCCACTTGGTCTTTGAGGAACCAAGAAACCTAATTTTGACTCACCCAAGTGGATAAGGGCACCGGCCCTTCATCACCAAAGAACTTGGTTCGGGGTTTTGGTACGAGAGAGGAAGGAGCCTTTGTCACGACTAAAACACCCTCAACTCGCCCCGTTTTTCGACGGGCCTCAATTAGCATCCAAATAATCATCTTATACTATGTATGGTTCGACAAATAATACTATGATAGTATGTTATATCACATAAGGAGATTTGAAATGGAAGATCTAAAGATAAGATATCATTCATAAGATCTAAGCCAAATATCACACAATACAAAGTGAAAGATCACACAAATAAACCTAGGAAAAATCGTCTAATCACGTATCAGATAATAAAGTTTTCCTAATCTAAAGGGACATGAATTGTTCTTGAAACAAATAAATCAAAGAAAGTAAAATATACTTAGCAAACTAGTATGATGCATGTTAATCTTTGAGAAAAGAAGATTTCTCAATCCCCGGGACGGATGAGAAAGGACGATTAGATCGAGGGGAGCATGAACGTGTGATCATGATCATTCCTTATAATCTTCTTAGATTAGGAGCTACAAAAACCCCAAATCTTTGCATGGATGCAATGTATGTATCTAGAGTGTGCCAAGGTTGTAGTGTGTTTTGTGTTCATGGATTCCTAGAATGACTTAGAAGTCTAAAATGTGTATGAATGGATGGATGAAATCAATATGGGATATGTGCAAATGTAGTATGAACTGCTCCCTAAGATATGAACTAATTTGGAATGCATATAAGCATCAAATCAAAGAATGAAAGTTAAAATGTGCTTGCTGTGAATAGTGGACAGAACAGTAGCATCATCTTTTGGAAGTTGCAAAGAGGGGTTAGGAATGTTTTCAATGCATGATTTTTTATGGAGATTTTCCTTATTGTGTCTAGAACACAACCCAAAAGGCCAATCTTGAATAGCTATCACAGATTGAGAGAAATCATATAAAAAATGAAGGTCACTCAGGAACAGAGTCTGTACCGTCGACTGAAATGTTGAAAAATCTTAGAAAATGAAAACTAATGATCTAGAGGCCCATTTTATACAGAACGTTCCCTAAGACATTGAAGTTTAAGGTAAAAATAAGTTAGGACCACCCCTTTTGGAAAAGGTTTCTGTAAAACAAGTTGGAAGTGGACCTAGCTGCTGTGACAGCAAAGACAGAATGTCTGGAAGGAATGTTTGGGTCCAAATGGACCATTTTCAAGTACTTCCAAGTCAAGCCAAAAATCATGGATGTTCTATAGTGAGTTAGAAAGACTTTGCAAGTGGTCTTGCATTCATTCATTGAGTATTGAACTCAAAATAATTCCTTGAATTTAAATGACTCACTGTTTTGAGGGTTTTGAGAAAAACAAGGTTTATTTCTTGAAATCAAAATGAGGGTTTTGAAAGTATACTTCCAGATCTTGGATGAATATTCTAACCACTTGGAATATCAATTCCTAACTTATTTCAAGAACTTCCCAAGTATTTGCAAACCATGGTTTTATTTGGAAATCAAACTCAAGAATCTATGGGAGTATGATACATGAGAGGATAGATGATACATGATATGATATAACATGCTAAAAGTGGTAAAGAACATGTGCATGGGATATGGGTTCATCTAGATACAAGAGAATGTTGCATCAAAGTGTGAAAGCCAAAAAGTGAAATGCTGTGAATAGTGGACAGACTGTATGCATTACTTTGTAACATTATAATGGGAGGTCAAACGTGCCTAGGAAAATGTGAGAAAAATCAGAGATCATCGTTATTGTGTCTAGAAAATAACCCAAAAAGCCAAACATCAATAGCTATCACAGATTAAAAGAAATAAATCAGAATGTACACATGACTCAGAAACAAAAGCTGCACTGTTGACTGATTTTGTATTATTTTTCATAAATCAAAGAAAAGGTTTATGATGACCCATTATATACCAAAAGTTTCCTAAGACACCCAAGTTTTATAAAAAAAAATAGAAAAGATATATGTACAGTGACGGAAATATCCAGAATAAGTGCAAGAAGTTGGGTGAACATTCTGTGAGAACAGAGGCAGATTATGAATATTAACTTCTCACATCCAAAACAAATACTTTCATATCTCTATAATTGATGGGAAAAATCACAGACAAACTATGATTTTCATCATCATAACTTAAGTATTTAATTCAAAACAAATCTTTGAATCTGAACAGCTCACTGTTTTGGATCATTCTTGAAGAAAATGGATTTGGGTTTTGAAATAGAGTTTGAGTTCTTGATTGGGGGTTTTGAAATAGATGTTCAAAGCATGAACTTAAACTCTTGAGATGACCATGTGACCACTTAGAACCTCATCCAACCTTGAATCATTGAATAACTCCCAATATTATTGGAGAGATTCATTTTTATTTTGAACATAACTTCAAGAATACCTTGAAGGTATTGAAGTTATGATCATCATCTATCAAACATGTTTTTGAGGTCAAGAGCTACTATCCATAAGGATTCACTCACCTCAAACTTCATGTCATCATTTAGATGATGATGAACTAGTAAGTAAATAAAGAAAAGTCAAAAAGAAATGAGGTAAGAAGAGATGAACATTGTATAAACAAGCAAGTAGATAATGATCAATAGATGATATTCATAATGTATTGAACTTGTAGCTTGGTGTTTCACTCATAGATATAGACATTTGGACATGGAAGTAGCTTCCTAACTCAAAAATGCTTAGAGAAATGGTGATTGGGTATGTTGATGATGAAGTATATAGAAGAATGGTAGAGGAAAACAAGATTAGAACTCACTTTGATTAGAAAAAAATGGAAGAAGAAGACTACTTCTTCTCTTTCTCTCTCTATATTTCCCTAGAGTTTCTTCCTAAGCTCTCTCTAAGCTTCCATGTCTCTCCTCTAAATGGAAGTAAATGGCTTCTTTTATAGGCAAAGGAGGAGTGGTAAATGGAGTTTTAATAAGTTTAAAATGGTCTCACATTGGTCCAAAATAAGCTGGGAATCAAAAATACGTCGTTTTGGTTTTTAATTAATCAAAATGGGACCCCAAAAGAAATTACAAAAACTCACTGTTCTGGATGGGAGTGCCGCGGCGGCACAGCTCCTCCCTTCGTCCAGATAATGTTGTTTAGGCCCCCTGAGGTTCCGGTATTCGCAAAAAGGCCCTATTTCGTCCGAAATTCACAGAAAATGCATATGAACTCCAAACTGAGGTTATGATATACCGTTGGAAAGGTATTGGAGTCTACTTTACATAAAAAAATAGTTCGGGAATAAGTCACTTTGAAAAGTTTTGCGGTATTTGCGATAAAAGCCAATTTGATCGCCTTTTTCGCCTTTGGAAATTTATAATAAATTCGTTTTAAATCCAGAAATTATGTGCGATATACCGTTGGAAAGCTATTGACCTCTAGTATCCATGAAAAATGTTTGAAAATTGTTTTGGTGCCCCGGTTCCAAAGTCAAATTCTGGTCAAACTGGTCAAACCTGGGATTCCCGGGAAGTTCTAGAAACCTCCGGGAGTTCCCGGGAGCTGATGTTTTCGCTCGATTTCTTTTGGAACTTGTTTTAACACTTTTCTCATGATTTAAAATGATTCTGGTGAATTCGGACGATTTTGGTCAAACTTGATCAAACTTGGTCAAACCTGTTCAAACCTTGGTCAAACCTGGTCAAACCTTGGTCAAACCGGTCAACGGGGACTTTCCGGGAACTTCCGGGACTTCCGGGGGTCTCTGGGAGCTGACGATTTCATCTGATTTCTCTTAGAAACTCATTTTATCGCTTTCCTTACGACGTAGCATATTTTCAGAACTTTGGGACCAAATCTGGGAGTTTTGGGCTTTTAGGGGTCATTTTGGTCATTCTGAGCATTCTAAGAGATAGAGCTGACTTCCAGGAGTCCTTTTGAGTCTTTTACGATCATTGTGAACCACCAAGCTATGGGTCTCCTAAATCTGATAGCCGACAAAATGGGGTGTCTACACCGACATTAATACCTACAATGGTTATTTAAATAACCACACATATTTTGATTTGTTTAGGATAACGCTTAGTGAATAAAACAACATATGCATATGAATGACAAACATGCTCGCATTCACATCTATACATTTCATACTACGCCGGAGACTCACGTGCCCGTCCATACTCCCAATCCACGACTCCTCGCCAATAAGTCAACGCGAAAGGGTAAGACCTACGATTCTTCTCTTCAGTCGTGCGACCTTCATGCCTATATCGGCTCCACAAAATGGCTCTGTGATCACGTGCTCCTTCTAACCCCAAATAAGCAACTCAATATGCCCAAATACATATCACCATGCTCTCGATAAACAAACCATTTCACCGTGCTATTGGGCCTACTTATCAATATAATTGCCCAATATGAACTACACAATATATCTATAAACTAACACATGCTATTCATACAAAACATGAATACATGTCAAGAAATCATTCCAAAAACATAGTTGAATCACTCACCTCCGAAAAACGCTCATAAACTACGATCCAAGGAAATCCCGTGCACAAAGAACGTGCAGAAAAGCTTCTAGTACAGTTCCTATGGATCAAAAGTCCGATTATCAGCTTTTATGAAAAATTCTAGAAAAAGGCTTTTCGAAAAACTTGGCCAAACAAGGCCTAATAGGTATCAAAACGAAGCACTTACCTCAAGGAGCTTGAATATGAAATCTGGGAGAATACAGACTGACAGAAGTTTGGCGTCGGAAAGCTTGAAGCAACTATATCTCCCTTTGGCCTCCTTTTGAGTTTTAGGTTAGAAGTTATAAAAATTATGAAAGTCGTAGCTTTCTATATATAGGCAACATTTTCTAAAATTGTGTTTACCTCCCCACGAGTTTTCAAAACTCATAAATAGTCTCCAAAACTTTCTACACAGCTAATTCATAGCTTCACGAGTGAAACTTCAAAATTATAAAAGCTTCTGACTAAGTTCCGTTTAGTTGCTAAAACGCGAATTTCTACATGATTTTTATGAAATTACTAATTAGCCTGCCAAATTAATAGCGTGTTAATTCTTCCTCACCAGGATGCTAAAACTAACAACAGATATAATTCTAAACCAGAAATAATACAGATATTGAAATACACAGGTAAACATTTATTTCCAGATAAACATTTAAGGTATTCCACAGTGACCGTCTCAATCTCGGAGAGACGTCACAACAGCAAAACACTCATTCACACCGTCTCAAAGGGTTCTCTAACACAGACACCCAAATTGACTTGTGAGTCAAAACTCACTCACACATGTGCCAAAATGCACAACACATCACATTATCATGCAGGACAATGCAATGAAATGCAATAACACGATTATGGGTGTTATAGTTTATTATTAACTGATAATAAAACTTGAATTATAATGTCAATAACATAATGAAATGTTTAAGCACATCAAATCCCCAAGTGGAGACGTGCCTTAAAACAACTTCCCTTTGCGCAAACCACATCTCAAATGTGACAAAATGAATGTCTACATGCTAGAATGGTTTTTGAGATCTTTTGCATATGCTCAGGCTTATGTGCTATCATCGTAGATCAATACTATGAGGTGAAGAACCTAGCCACTACAAAAACTCGTTAACCAAAAATAGCTTCTTAGACAACTGCAGAGCACACCACATATTATGCTTCCATCGCGGACAACATAAGGCAAGGTCCACAGTCCTGCGAACATATTGCAAGATACTCTTCACTACTCTCTAGTGATAGGACCAGGGTTGCTACAACAACGACTAATTAAACCAACTGCATAGCAAACATCTGACTGAGTGCACATTAGCATTCTTCATATTCCCTATTGCGGATGCATATGGCAGACTGGACATTTATTTCCTCTTCTCAGTATTCTTAAGACACTGATCTAAGATCAAGGTGAGTCCCTTTTTAAAATTGGGATGTCAATGGGTTTACAGCTTTTCATGTGAAAAAACATTCAAGAAACCTCGCGAGAAGCTTTTGAGAACGATCTCTCACAATCTAAACTCCCAACACATAGTTGGCATCACCCATATCCTCAATCTCAAACTGAGAGAATAACCACTCTCAAGTGGCGACAATGGAACTCATCTCATTCCCAACTCTCGGGATGTCATCAACATACAAAGAATTAGAATACTTTTTTTGGACCGTTTAATGTACACACATTGTACCACTGCTTAGCTGATTACTAGCTTGAGATAATAAACAGATCGTTTAAGACGATATACTTTTGCGCTCATTCCCTTTGGTCACGAGACCAATGGGCCGATCCATATTTATCTTGTCGTCTTGTTCTCCATTGAGAAAAGAATAGTTTAAACATCCAACTAAAAAGGTTCCAAAACTAAATATGCGATAATTGCTAGGATAAGGCGAATAGAGTCAGATCTCACCCTTTGGGAGAACATGTTTCCATGGTCTCTACCCTCTCTGGGTGCACACTATCGCCACAAGGCGCGCCTAATACTTGTCAATTGATCCATCTGCCTTGCGTTAGATTTTGAAAACACACTTGTCTCCAATAGTCTTACGCACAGGAAGAATGTCAACTAACTCCCAGACCTTATTCGCGTCCATAGAGCTTATCTTATCTGGCATAGCAACTATCCACTCAGCTTCAACAGACGAAGAAAAATGCTTCAACAAAAGAAGTAGGCTCATCCTCATCCACTTGTGCACACATTTGCACATATATGAAAATGTCTTCCTCAATTTCAAAACAGCGATAGGGAACTTTTTCCTCATCACCATACAGTGTACTACCTGAGAATCTTGAGTGCCTAGTGGTGCACTCTCATTATCTGGTACACTCCCACTAGCATCTAGCGGTGTACTCCCACTTGGCTGGAGACTAGTACCATTTTTTAGCGATTACTAGATGTGGAATCTCAATCTCCCCACCCTCGCTTAAAGATGGTATGTTGTCTTCAACATCCTCCAACTCGTAGAGGTCAAGATATCTCTTAGTATTACCAATCTGGGGAAGTCATTCTCAATATCAAGTGATACCATTTCTGTCATTCCTATACCCGGTTGTTCATCATACGTAACATAGCTTGTCGAGCTATTAGAATACCTTATAAAGATATGCTTTCTAGCACTTGGGTGTAGGTTCTCGCACTTATGCAAGGTATAGTGAACATAACCTCCTGAGCTCCACGGGCACAAATGTTCCAAAATGAGCTTTTCGTCTTTTCATAGCTCATAAGGGGATAGAAGGAGCTAACTGAGAAGAGGCACTCTAGTATGTAGGCAGCAATCAATAGTACATCCCCTCAAAATAACTTTGGGAGGTTGACTTGCGCCATCATAGTCCTAGCCATATCTAGGAATGTCTTATTCTTTGTTTCTACAACACCATATTATTGCGGAGTTTCCGGAATAGGAAGTTGTCTGCGTTTCCCCTTTTTCCTTACACAGTTCCCAGAACTGATTAGATAAGTACTCGCGATCCTCATATCACGCGAAATCATCTATATAAAAAAAAGAATAAGGGGCGCCATGTCGTGCCTTTACAACCGTAGGTCCACAGATATCTGAGTAAACTAATTCTAATGCTTGAGTAGCTCTAATAGCCTTTCTAAAAGACTTTCGGCATGCTTTACCAACTAAGCAAGACTCACACATAAGTAGGTCAACCTTAGCGAGTGGGCCCAAAAGGGCTTCTCGAGCTAATCAAGTCATCCTATCACATGCTATGCGTTCAAGTCCAGCATGCCATATCTCAGAATAAATGAATGACAGAGGAAACTAGAATCATTAAAAACAACTCTTTAGTAGTTATCCCTAGAAAACCATGTCCTAGTAACACTACCACCCAAAAACATCCATCCTATTACCACCGAATTGAAAAATGCCCTAGATTGCGATCTTCCACCTCGTTAGCCTTGGGCGCAAACTTGCTAGCCCCACCCTACCTCTAGACGGGTTTATCCTTACCATTGTGTTTAGGCCCATTGGCCTTGCACTTACTTTCACTTATGAAAGTTGTGGTAAAGAGTGTAGCAATACGCTTTTCCTTACCTTTTGGCGCTCCGTATTCAGCTCAACATGTCGAAAAATGTCAAAAACAAAAAATTTAACATTTCCGTTGTGGATCATGATTTGTTTTCTATGGACCCAAGAATCAGGCAAAGAACTAATCATAGCCTGAAACTGCAGTTCGCCAGTAAAGATGTTCCGAATAATCTAAAATCATGAATTATACCTGTCATCGACCTTAGATGTCCAGTCATCGTGTACTTGGAACGTTTCTTTTACTTTCCTGAACTTCATAACTAGATGCTTAATCTAGTAGTGAATGTCCCATCGAAAAAAAATTCGAGCAGATCTCACAATACTTTGGCTATTGGGTAGTACTTATACTCCCCAACAAGATCATAGTGTATGCTGCTTATCACAAAGCGCGTGCTGTGATCCTTCTCAAGCCAAGTGTCATAAGCTTTCAAGGTTTATAATGAAGTTGGGCTGGAGGCCCATTATTCGATTTAATGGGTTGGATTATAGAATAAGTCTAAAGCCCATAAGCTCTTACTTACTCTGTAGGTGTGTTACTTTGCAGTGCCATATTACAAAAAAATAGTCCATTTTAAACTTGTTATCTTTGTAAAGATTAACGAAGTATGGTTAAAAAAATAATTGAGAACATGCGCAAGGGATTGACATTATCATTGCACATTTCATAAAGGTTGTTTAAAATCCAATTACAAATGAGTTTTTCCCTCTTTACAATTTAAGACCAAAAAATTTGCTATTGCTCATTAATCAAATCTTAATTTTGTAAATCAAGAAAAACCTTTTATAATTGATTTTTCTAAACAAACATCAATTAAATGGTACAATTACCTATCTAAGATCATCCACAATAATATAAAGTGCACCATACAACAAAAGTGCACGTGGACCCCCACGTGGGTCCGAATTGACAACTTAGAGCTCATGCTAAGGTAATTCAAGTGTATGATGTATGAACAAAGAAAACCATGTATGCCAAAATTCAGTAAGTGTGAGTTCTGGTTACAAGAAGTGAAGTTTTGGGGACACAAGGTATCATCTCAAGGAATTTCTGTGGATTCATCCAAGACAGATGTTGTATCAAATTGGGTTAGGCCAACCAACCCCATGGAGGTTCAGAGTTTCCTTGGACTCGCAGGCTATTATCGGAGATTTGTTGAGGAATTCTCCAAGATAGTAGCGCCATTAACTGGATTGACGAAGAAGAATTTGAAATTTGAGTGGACAGAGAAACATGAACGCGCCTTTCCAGAGTTGAAAGAGAGACTCGCTACCGCACTAGTACTAGCTATACCCAAGCCTGATGAGAAGTTCACCATCTTTAATGACGCATCATATCAGGGATTGGGGTGCGTACTTATGCAAGATGGTAGAGTTATCGCTTATTGATCCAGACAGCTGAAGCCGAATAAGTTGAACTATCCCACTCATGATTTGGAATTGGCAGCAGTGGTATTTGCACTCAAGATTTGGAGACATTATCTCTGCGGTCAGAAGTTTGATTTGTTCTCTAATCACAAGCGTCTAAAATATTTGTTCACACAGAAAGAGTTGAACATGAGGCAACACAGATGGATTGAGCTGATTAAAGATTAAGACTTCACGTTAGAATACCACCCTGGTAAAGCTAATGTGGTCGCGGATGCTTTGAGTCGACAAACTCGAAGAACAATTACCTCTTTGATGGTTAGAGAATGGCGATCATTGGAGACATTGGCCATGTTTGAAATACAGAATGCCGAGGAAGGAGAGGGGCAACTATTTGGATGTCTTGTCCTACAGCCCACTCTTATCGAACGCATCATTATAGAGCAGAAAGAAGACGAGAAGTTTCAGACATGGTTGGTGAAGATGTCAGAAAAAGATCCGACAGAATGGAAAGTGGGAAATGATGGAGGGTACAGATGCAGAGACAGATTATGTGTGCCAGACTGTGGAAATTTAAGAAATGACATTCTAGAGGAAGCACATAAGTCAAAATATACAGTTCATCCGGAAGGAACAAAGATTATAAAGATTTGAAGAGAAACTTTTGGGGGGAAGGGATGAAACGAGAGGTAGCTGAGTTTGTGTCTAAATGTTTGACTTATCAACAAGTGAAGGCCGAACATCAGAGACCCTCGGGATTGTTGAAACTCTTACCTGTTCCAGGATGAAAGTGGGAACACATAACTATGGATTTTGTAGTTGGACTACCCCGGTCACAACAGAACCATGACGCGATTAGGGTGATTGTGGATCATCTGACGAAGTCTGCACATTTCCTCGCGTATAGTATGACTTACCCAATAGAAAGGATGAGAGCCGGATGTACCTACAGCAAGTGGTACGACTGCACGGTGCATCGGTGTCTATCGTATCGGACCGTGATGCACGCTTTACTTCGGGATTTTGGAAAAGTCTACTGGAGGCTATGGGAACTTCGCCCAAGATGAGTACTGCTTTCCATCCTCAGACCGATGGATAAACCGAGCGTGTTAATCAGATTATGGAAGATATGTTCAGAGCTTGTGCAATCGACTTTGAAGAGTCTTAGGAGACGCACTTGCCGTTGGTTGAATTTGCGTATAACAACAGTTATCACTCGAGTATTGGAATGGCATCGTTCAAAGCTTTGTACGGATGGTCATGTCGATCTCCATTGTGTTGGGCAGAAGTGAGAGACTCAGAACTATTGGGACCAGATTTGGTGAGAGAAACCTATGAGAAGATTTCGCTGGTCTAGGAAAGAATGAAAGCTGAGCAGAGTAGACATAAGAGTTATGCGAATCGGTGTCGAAAAGATTTGGAGTTCAGTATTGGAGATCACGTACTCCTTAAGGTTTCACCAGTTCAGGGAATAGTACGCTTTGGTCAGAAAAGAGGGAAGTTGGCAGCTCATTTCATCGGGCCATTTGAGATACTGGAACGTGTTGGGAAAGTGGCTTATCGACTCGTGTTGCCACCAAAGAGGTCTGGTGTTCATAACGTATTCCATGTCAGTATGTTAAGGAAATACATACGGGATCCTTCGCACGTGGTAAATTTTGATGATATTGAGACAAGTCAGAATGCTGTCTACAAGTATAGACCCGTGAGGATTCTTGACAAGAATATCAAGAGGCTGAGGAGGAGGGACGTTCCTTTGATTAAGGTTCAGTGGAGGCATCATGACGAGGGAGAAGCATCGTGGGAGTTAGAGTCAGACATGAGGAATAGATACCCCGAGTTGTTTCAGGATTAGTTAGCTCAGATTTCGGGGGCGAAATCTCTTTTAAGGTGGGTAGAGTGTAGCACCCTGTATTTTATTTTTATTAATAAATGAATATTTGATTTTATTTCTATTTATAATATTTGTTTGGGGTCAAAACTATATTTTTTATAAATATAGAAAATACTTTTGACGGATTTGAAAACTATATCTATGCTTTGTGTACAACCCGGAATTTATTTCCTACACTAATATGATTTTTTGTATTTTTGTTTTCAACTGTTAAATACCAGTTTTATTTTTGATCTGCATTTATACCGCGGTTTGGGCGAGAAAGCACGTGAGCTCGACCTCACCAAATAGTTTCTCCATTGCTTGGAGGCTACACATTTTTCCTAACAGTTTATTTATATGCTTACAATTCTCTCACAGTGTTCTCATCTCCCTCTCTATGAACTAAACTCTCTGCCTCTCTCAATTCTCTCAATCTCTATCTCACTCTCTCTTGATCTCTCTCAAGAAATCAACATACACACATTCAAATTATATATATATACAGTCACATACATAGATATATTTATATTCATCAACAACGGGAAGAAATTCAAGAACGGTGGAATATACGACGGAAATTCTCGGTCTCTAATTGTAGTCCTATTTCACCTCTATGAGTATTACTAACTCACTATGAATGTAATTCATGCTTATTTACTGTATTTATGGTTGTAATTGTAAAACCACCATTGTTAATTTTGTATGAAAACTTGAAGCTCAAAAATGGTGATTTTTCAAACTTAACCAAAATCGTTTTTGATAGATAAAAATGAAATATTACAGTCCCTAGAGGTTGTATTTAAAGTATTAGAGCTTAATTCATTCGTATATGAAAGTATACTAGAATTGAAATTTTGTCACCCCTCGGTTTTTCGTAAAATCCGAGAGCTACAGTTGAAATTAGTTAAAACCGATTGCGTATTCATAATCCTTGCGGAAAAATGGAGAGAACCATATATTACAAGTCATGTTTGCATTGAGATTTGAAAATGGGTCAAAAATAGGCTTTAAATTCGTAGCAAGGGAGAAACTGCTGATACCAATCGATTGATATGGGTTCCAATCGATTGACATGGATTCCAATTGATTCGTATGTGTTCCAATCGATTGACACTTTTGTCAATCGATTGACATTTTTCAGCACTGACGACTTTTACTAAAACGGTCATCTCCTCTAGGAAACTCAAAAACGCGCACGGTTTGAAGCGTTGGAAACTAGACTCAAAGACCTTTCTTTTGATATGAAATTCATGTACACAAATTATAGCTCATTTTTTAGGGCATTGCTTCAAAGTAGACCCACTTGTGTTCTAATAGTGATAAAAGCATATTAAAGCATTCTTTAAATTCACCGGTTGTTTCATATAAGATTTGATTTCTTCTCGTATATCCATGGTTATCGTTCCCAGTACTTTAAATTTCTGTATTAAGTCACATATCATTCATGTGGAGTCAGTTGTACATGCATGGTGAGTGTTGGTCAGTATGGAAAAGAGTAATGGACAGTGTGGTATAGTGATTGCGGTTGAGATTGTGTTGTGGACACTCCCTGGTAAGTGAGTACCAAAGTGTGTTGTGATTGAGATTGCGGTGAGGGTGTCTTTGAAATGCGACGGTGGCAAAATTGGACACTCCCTGACGACCATGGTAGCGTCAAAATGTGTGAAGCCGAACTTGGACATTCCCTGGCACCCATGGTAGTGCTAAATTGTGGCCTACGGACACTCCCTGATACCCGAGTCTGGATACTGCGTGAGGGTTCCTCTGGTATTTGCATGGCGGATTAGGTATTAAAGTGTGAGGCATTAGACACTCCCTGGTACCCCGGACCAAAGTGTGAGGCAAACTGGACATTCCCTGGCACCCCTGTGCTAAAGTGTGGCTATCGGAGTATTTCAAAGATACTGGTGTGTGATAGTGGATTGTTGGATTTTGTCGAGAGAAAAGAGTCGGTAAGATGAGTTTGGTGCATTGTTTTCATACACGGTCACATATATGTGAATTATAGCTTTCAAATGATATTGTTGTTGTTTTCTAAAATGAACTCTTTACTCTAATGTAAACTCATTGAATTAAATGGGAATTTTGAAAATGGTAAATGAGCATGTTTTACATTCAAAGTTATGTTTTTAATACTCACCAGCTTCTTGAAGCTGACGGTGTTGATGCGCCCTGGACATTTGTGTTCAGGCTTTTCAGGTTTTGATCAAGCGGAACATTATGATTATGCAAACTGAGAACGGCTGCTTTGGATGATAGAACTATTATCAATATCCTATGCTTTAAGTTATAAACTGTTTTGTAATAAGGATGACTGTAATAGACGATAGATATTGTTTTGTTTCAAGGCGGTCTGTGCCTTTAGATGACTCGTACTGTAATATGTAATAAGTTAGAAAAATATTTGTAAGTCTTGATTGCTTAACTCTGATCATGGTTTTATGTTGTTCGACATTTGGGACGGAATCGATCCTTCAAACTGTCGCGACCTACGGGTCCATAAAGGAAATTAAATGCTTTCCATATTTATGCTACGTCGGGACGTGACAACCATCCCTTCACAAGTAGGCTTTTCCAATACAAGAAATGTAAACGCTCATCCTCACACTATCTTTATAGCCTAAAAAAAAAGGGATGCTTTGTTCATAGATATACACAGAAACAACCTTAAACATACATCGTGGGGACACAATCTCTATAAATTGTCAATTACTTGTCCATTCATTTGATCCTGATTAATGCATTAATCACATACACCAAGCACTCATGCAGTCTATTTAAAATTAATGGACTAATCCATCACTCCATTTAAGGAAGAGGATTAGAGGTCTCGGGTCATCTAATCACAAACAACAGTAATTAAACGTGACCTATAATGCAATGAGCCTCTAAAAAAAATGTACAATAAAATAATTATTGCAGAGCCCGGGTAGCTCCCATAAGCTAAAGTAAAATCAATGAAAAATCCTGGATTTTTCACTAATTTTAACACACTTTTCGATCTTAAAACATATTTTAAAACCAATTCATTAAGGGCTTTCAAATTAACAAATTAATTTAATACCTCATGAAAAATTTAATTAACTGAAAAAATGATTTTTCATTATAAATAATGAATTTCCAGAATTTCATCAAGGCCTAAAAACATTTTTGAATCAATTTAACATAAAAAATAAAAATAAAAAAAAAAAAAAAATTGATCTAGTTAAACTAAATTAACAATGAGCAACTAAATTTCCCAAAAATGCAAAAAAAAAAAAAAAAAAAAAAAAAAAAAAAAAAAAAAAAATTGTTCTCCAAGGATTTTTAGTGGTCTAGTATGGTGTTCTAAACACCCCATATTAATTTCAAAAAATTAATATTCTATTTTGGCTATTTTAAGCAATTAAATAAATGCCCATATGCATAAATTTTATGCTCTAAAATACCAAAACAAAAATGAGATATTCATAAAATTTTCTCAAGTCTCCAATCAGTGTTCAAAAATACCATTTATTAGTTTCAAGAATTAACAACTTTACTTGGTTATATTTTAAGCAATTAATATTGCGTACTCAACACAATATATATGATCTAAAATATGTCCTAAAGAGCGAGAAAATACACTAAAATAATTTTCTCAAGCTACCACTAGTGTTCTAAACACATTGTGTTAATTCCATGAACTAATAATCGATAAAAATATTTTAAGCAATTAATACGTGTACAAAAACACATAATTATATGCTCTAAAATATTAATATGATTTAGATAATTTACCAAAAATTATTTATGGGTACCACAAAATTTTATATGGTCTCAAAACAGTGTCCCTTATGTCCCATATTAATTACAAAAATTAATAGTGTATTTTGGCTATTTTAAGCAATTAAATAAAAATAATTTCAAGAATTAACAACTTTACTTGGTTATATTTTAAGCAATTAATATTGCGTACTCAACACAATATATATGATCTAAAATATGTCCCAAAGAGCGAGAAAATATACTAAAATGATTTTCTCAAGCTACCACTAGTGTTCTAAACACATTGTGTTAATTCCATGAACTAATAATCGATAAAAATATTTTAAGCAATTACTACGTGTACAAAAACACATAATTATATGCTCTAAAATATTAATATGATTTAGATAATTTACCAAAAATTATTTATGGGTACCACAAAATTTTATATGGTCTCAAAACAGTGTCCCTTATGTCCCATATTAATTACAAAAGTTAATAGTGTATTTTGGCTATTTTAAGCAATTAAATAAATGCCCAAAAGCACAAATTATATGCTCTAAAATACCAAAATACATGATAATTTAAACAAAAATTATTATAGAGTCCCTTACTGTATACTAAACACTATATATTAATTTCAAAAATTAACATGCATTTTTTGATATTTTAAGCAATTAAAAACACATTTAAAACATATTTTTTATGCTCTAAAATACCAAAAAAAAAATAATAAAATAATTTATCATAAAATTATTTCTGATCTCACTCAGTATCCATAATATAGGAAAAATAATATATTAACTTTTCATATTTTTCCAAAATTTTAAAGCAATTAAAACAGTTTAAAACATTAAAAACTATTTAATTTAATAGCAAAAACTGTTTTAATTACAAAATAATTAAATATTTTCTAATAAAAATATATAAAATATATTTTATGGACCGGGGCATAAAGACAGACCTCCACTCTCCGGGCCCATGGTCGCCGGACTAATGTCGACCAGCAAGTGGGCCCCACTCTCCTCAGTGAGAGTGGGCGTGGCCAATCTCTAGTTCATCTTCCCCAAAACAAAACCAATCTAGGTTTTGGGGGCTGCTCAACCCTCCTACTTTGCAAGCTTATATCTCACTCATTTTTTGTCGAAAACTTACAAATTTTATATCGTTGGAAAGCTCTCATGGAGTACTACAAGATCATACCCAAAAAAATGATTAAACAACTAAATCTTCCAAAAATAGAGAGCAAAGTTCTGAAAAAAAATTTGTTTTCAACCCAAAACCGAATATTGGGTTTGTGATTTCTCCCACATGGGAGATAATCAGCCCATGAGACTTCATGGGGGGACTCTAGGGACCATAATGAACACAATCATGTAAAAAATTTGGACCCTTATTGGAGTTTTGTATTAGATCCAGTTGAAAATCAATTTTTCAAAGTTTTTTGTAAAAAAGCTTGAAATCCATCAATGGTGGATTCGTTTTTGGGCACATATGGGCGAACAACAACCTGTAGACTCTGATACCAATGTAGAAAAATATGCACGCAAGCATACGAGTTGGGTATAGGTTCGTTACCTAGCGGAATAACCCAACAGATTGCCGAACGGAGTTGTTACGAGCCCAACGACTTCACCCACGAACTGCTGCTCCTTGTTAGCCTCTGTATACTCTCTTGTGCTTCGCATAAGTCGTGGAAGACGCTACTAGAGCGGTCTCCGTCAATGTCACGCGCTAAATCCCATGGGTCCAATGGTGATGGTCTTAGAGAGAGAAAGAGGCTGCCCAATCTGTTAGGAATCAATGTAATATGTATGTTTATATCATATATATATATATATACACACACATAATAACCAAACCCTAGGGCTTCAAGAGCCAAAGCCCATTGGACCCGATCCAATGATATGTGGGTGCCCGTATAGCCCACATATTTCTTACAAGACCCTTAGCAGTGGACATAATGTGACTGAAGGGAGCTAAAGAGAAATTATCCCTTTAAATGTGTCACGACCCATCCCACTACACGTGGAAATAGGACACGTGGCACGCCATCAAGGCTCATCCAAACATCATCTAATATTACGCAGTGGAAAAAACTTCTTTAAAACAACCCTGGTAGTTTAAAACTTAGGAAACATTCCCCTCTGAGTTGTAAAATACATTAAAATTAAAGTTATAAAAAGTTTTGGCCATTGAAAACACGTTCAAAAGAAAATAGTTTTGAAAACAGAGGTTCAGTCGACTGCCCCATCGACTGCACTAGGGTCCAGTCGACTGCTCCGTCGACTGTGTTATCCAGAACCCAAAATGTAACATTATCAAAGGGGTCCAGTCGACTGATCTGGGGAACCCAGTCGACTGCTTTTCTATTTTAAGAAGCAGTAGCCAAAATCAACAGTGTTCAGTCGACTGCCCAAAGGGTCCAGTCGACTGCTTTTCTTACTATTCACTTTCAGTGTCTCAATCCCACGAGGTCCAGTCGACTGACCCTGGGTCCAGTCGACTGCTCCCCTGCTGGGCAGCTTGTGTTGAAAATTAACAAGTCCTGCTACTCAATACTAACAACAATCACAACCATAACTGATTTTCAACATATTAAAACATAACTACAGGCGTTCCTTTACAATATTACAATACTGTGAAGCTAATCCCTGGTTCTATTACAACATATTACCAATCCTTACACAAGTTTAGGATCTAAAACATCTACAACAAAAACATATACAAGTGTGATTTCCCCGGCGTTCATCGGCCTCACTCATCGCGCTTCTTCTTGTCTCTCTTCTTACCTGCAATGGAGTACATCTCCACTGCTCAGCTATATGCTGAGTGTACAATTCTAAATGTATGCTTATATGACAATTCATGGTTTAAGCATCTAAAACACATAAAAATAGTCTCTAGGGTGAGTGGTACGCATTCATCCGGTAGCGGCAAGTCCAAGCCTTAAACCGCGATGTCAATGGCAAGTCCAAGCCTACAACCATTACATCCCCACAAGTGCCATGGCAAGTCCAAGCCTACAACCATGCACAGTAGCCGTCGCTACTAAAATTCTCAAACAACGAGAAGCTTACTCCGGCATGAATTTGCACCAAACTCCCCTTTGACCCAAGTAGACACATAACATGCTCACATAAACAGTTATACGTGCTTTTATCATAATTTCACGTGCATAATTAACGGGCCTAACTAATACATGAATTTCGCCCGGATCCAAAGATATCAAGAATGATGTTCAAAATATGAAAATCCATATATTTCATAGATCTAGAATTCATACCTCGTGCGAATCTCTTCAAACTTTGAAGGATCGTCTAGGGGGCTAAAAAATCGCTGGATTTCAAATTTGGGAAAATTCCTACAAGTTTTACCTGATTTTTCCCAAAAGTCCAAAATTAAGATTTTATAAAACTTGGCCAAACACGGCCTAAGTAGTACCAAAACGTAGATCTCACCTCCACGAGTTCAAATCTGAAATCTAGAGAAAATCTGACAGACGAACGGTCGTCGTTTGTCGTCGCAAAGCCCAAAGAAACAAATCTCCTTTCTCTCTCCTCTATCTCTAGATATTTAGAAGTTGTGGATGAGAATGAAATCTCATCCTCATCTATATATAGAAAAACTCTTTGGAATTTACGTTTACCTCCCCGCAAGTTTCTCAAAACTTCTAATTAATCCTTGAAACTTCGCACACATCCATTTTATGCCTTTACGAGTGAAAACTATAAAGTTCAAAAGTTTCCAACTAGGTTTCGTTTGGGTCCAAAATAACGTCTGAAACTGTATTATGTGGAATCTCTACACAATCTACCTTTTTTAATTAACGTATCACTCACGTTCTCACCACAGTTCTCGAAATGATATAACAATATCAAAGATTACCAGAATTATACTACACATGTATAATTACTATTCACATAAATACCAGATAAAGTCAAATAACATTTAAATCATATAAATGCCATTTACTCATGATTATGTGATATGAACTTCCATGTTCTCGTGTCCTCACTGACACTTTACCGTTGACTCACAGTCAACCTCAATCCACCATTATCAACTAACATTGATAATCCACAAAAATCTGAATAAGCATATTAAAACCATGAAATTTTTGGAACGGGTGTGACAACTCTCCCCTCCAAAAAGGAAGTTTGTCCCCAAACTTTACCTCATGCGTCGAATAAGTACGGATACTCATTCCTCATGTCTTCCTCACTTTCCCATGTAGCCTCTTCCACCGTATGGCTACGCCATAGCTCTTTTACCATTGGGATGGTTTTAGTTCTCAAGACTTGTTCCCGTCGATCAAGAATCTCTATCGGTTGTTCCACATAAGTCAAGTCCCCCTGAATCTGCAGCGGTTCAGGTACAATGACCTTACTCGTGTCAGTCATACAACGTCTCAACATAGACACGTGAAACACATTGTGCACATGCTCCAACTCTGATGACAATGCCAATCGGTAAGCTACTGGACCAACCCTCTCTAGGATCTCAAAAGGTCCTATGAATCTCGGATTGAGCTTTCCCCTCTTCCCAAATCGTACAATGCCTTTTGAAGGCGATACTCGCAAGTATACAAAATCTCCAACTTCAAAATTCATCGGTCGTCGTTTAGAGTCTGCATAACTCTTATATCGGCTCTGAGCTACCTTGAGTCGCTCCTGAATCAACTTCACTTTCTCAGTAGTCACCTGTATTAACTCAGGTCCTAACAACTTCCTTTCTCCAACCTCGGTTCAACAAACCGGTGATCGACACTTACGGCCATACAGAGCTTCATATGGTGCCATACCAATACTGGACTGAAACCCGTTGTTATAAGCAAATTCAATTAACGGCAAATGGTGCTCCCAATCATTCCCAAAGTCCAATACACACAATCTCAACATATCTTCCAAGGTCTGAATCATACGCTCTGACTGTCCGTCGGTCTGAGGATGAAATGCGGTACTGAAACTTAACTTCGTACCCATAGCTTCTTGCAAACTTCCCCAAAACCTTGACGTAAAACCACAATCACGATCGGATACAATCACAGCTGGGACTCCATGTAGCCTTACAATCTCTTTCACATACAATTCTGCCAATTTGGACAGTTTAGTCGTTTTGATCGGTAGAAAATGAGCTGACTTGGTTAATCGGTCAACTATCACCCAAATCTTATCATTCTTATTGATTGATCGTGGAAATCCTGAAACAAAATTCATCGTGATCTTGTCCCACTTCCATTCTGACACTGGCAATGGCTGTAATAACCCCGCAGGTACTTGTCTCTCTGCTTTGACCTGCTGACATGCCGAACACTTAGAAACATACTTAGCGACTTCACGCTTCATACCCTTCCACCAGAAGTTTTCTCTCAAGTTTCTGTACATCTTATTACTTCTCGGGTGTACGGAATATTTCGTACTATGAGCTTCTTCTAGAATTCTCTCTTTCAAGGCTTTCATATTCGGTACACATAATCGATTTCCCAGTTTCAATGTTCCTTATTCTAATACAAAACCAAGTCGCTTTCCCAAAGATATCTCATCTCTCATTTTGCACAAATAAACATCGTTAAATTGTTCCCTCTTGATCTCGTCAATAATATCTGGGTGTGCAATGATTGCCATCATTGGTTCCTGGAATCACATCCAATTCCAAGCGCTCCATCTCTTTTATCAATTCTTTTTGTTGTGTTAGCTCGTCAGCTAAATTCTCCGGCGTCTTCCGGCTTAATGCATCGGCTACTACATTTGCCTTCCCCGGATGGTACTCAATCGAAAGGTCGTAATCCTTCATCAACTCCAACCATCTTCGCTGTCTCATGTTCAAATCCCTCTGTGTGAATAAGTACTTCAAACTCTTGTGGTCCGTGAAAATCTCACATTTCTCCTCGTACAAGTAATGTCTCCAAATCTTCAAAGCATGAATTACTGCAGCTAATTTGAGATCGTGAGTCGGATAGTTAACCTCATGTGTCTTCAACTGTCTAGAAGCATAAGCAATCACTTTACCACCTTGCATTAACACGCATCCCAATCCTTGATACGACGCATCACTATAGATTACAAACCCCTCGATTCCGGATGGTATTGTTAGAATAGGTGCTCTTGTTAGTCGTGCTTTCAATTCTTGGAAACTGTCTTCACATTCCAGACTCCATTCAAATGTAACTCCCTTTCTCATCAACTTTGTCATTGGCAATGAGATCTTTGAGAAATGTTCGATAAAACGGCGGTAGTATCCCGCTAATCCCAAGAAACTTCGAATTTCAGATACGGAAGTCGGCCTCGGCCAATTTGATATAGCTTCTACCTTGTGAGGATCAACTGATACCCCATTCTTATCAATCACGTGACCAAGAAAAGTAATGCTAGGTAACCAAAATTCACATTTCTTGAATTTCCCGAATAACTGCTTTTCCCGCAGTCTCTGAAGTATCAACCTCAAGTGATTCTCATGTTCTATCTCACTCGGCGAATATACAAGGATATCGTCGATGAATACAATCACGAAGTCGTCCAAATAATCTTTGAATACTCGATTCATCAGATCCATGAACGCAGCTGGTGCATTGGTAACTCCAAATGGCATAACTAGGAACTCATAGTGTCCATAACGCGTTCTAAAAGCTGTTTTCTCAACATCTTCAGCCTTCACTTTCAATTGATGATAACCCGATCTCAGGTCTATCTTGGAGAACACTTGTGCCCCACGAAGTTGATCAAATAAGTCATCAATTCTGGGTAGTGGATACTTGTTCTTGATTGTCAACTTGTTCAGTTCCCGATAATCAACACACATACGCATTGAACCATCTTTCTTCTTTACAAACAATACTGGAGCTCCCCACGGCGAAATACTTGATCGAATGAAACCCTTGTCAAGTAACTCTTGTAGTTGCACTTTCAGTTCCTTCAGTTCTACTGGTGCCATTCTATACGGTGCTTTTGATACCGGCCTTGAGTCTGGCTTTACCTCAATGGTGAATTCAATTTCCCTCTCAATCAGGACGTCCGGTAAGTCATCAGGAAATACATCTGGATATTCTCGCACTATCAGAATGTCTTCTACTATTGATTCAGTCGCTGAGACATCGTTTACTGAACATAGAAATCCCTGACATCCCTTTTTCAATAACTTTCCTGCTCGGATAGCTGAAATCAAATACGGCGGCGGTATAACCCCACTCCCTTGGAAACAAAAGTCCCCATGCACCGGTGATCGAAAATTAACCTCTTTCCGTTCACAGTCTATCGTAGCTTGGTTAAGGGCTAACCAATCCATTCCCAGTATGACATCAAAATGGTTCACCCCAATCGGTATAAGGTCTACGGTCATCAACTTCTCACCTAATTTGATCTCACAGTTCTTATATACAGTAGATGTCATTATTTCTTTACTAAGTGGCACAGCAATAGACAATTCATATCCTAACGGTGCCGATTTAACATTCAAATGTTCAACAAAAGCATGCGATACAAATGAATGTGTAGATCCTGAGTCAACAAGTATGCGTGCTAAGTGCGAACATACAAGCACCATACCTGAGACTACTATCTCGGAAGCAGTCATATCTCCTGGGTTCATCTGATATGCTCTTCCTTGACGTTGCTCAGTCCTTTGTCCCCCGTCATTGGATTGTTTCGGCTTCGACCCACTGGAAGCCGTAGAACTAGCTCCTTGTTGAGAGTACCTCCTCGGGCAATCCTTAGCTTGATGTCCAAACACTCCACAATCATAACACTTGCCTCTCATGTCGGGTGTCAAATTAGTACTACCCCCACCTTGGTTCCTGTTCTGGGGTTTGGTCATGAAACATCGGCCTGAGTGTGGTCTGTTGCAAAGTGAACACAATGGTATGTTACTTGGCGTTCTCTTGAAATCACTGAAACTAGAACCAGTGCCTCTTTGGAACGGCCTCTTGAAAGATCCGCCTAATTGGTTCTTATCCCCACTCTCATTGCTTCGTTTACCGTGCTGATTCTGCCTCGACCTTTCCATCCCACTCTCGACCACTAGCGCCGTTTGTTGTACTGCTGCCACAGTCGAATGTTCATAGGTTTCCACCCTTAGACGGATATTTTCCCGTAAACCCTCTTCGAATTTCCTTGCCCTATCTTCTTCCTCTGGCACCGAACCCTTTCCAAATCTCAATAAAGCGTTATACTTAGAAGTATATTCGGTCACAGTCATATCTCCCTGCTTCAAGTTATCAAACTCTCGTTTCTTTGCATTGTAGGCGGCTCGCGGAAAGAATCAACGATTGAATTCTGCCTTAAACCCTTCCCAAGTAATCGGTGCTCCTTGATCTAGGACATTCACCCACCAGTTCTGGGCTTCACCCCTCAGTACGTCACTTGCATTCTCAATCTTCTCTCTATCTGACATCGAAATAGATCTAAAAATTCATTCCATGTCCATAACCCAATGTTCTGCCAATGTTGCATCAGGCGTCCCATGAAATTCCATTGGTTTCTTCCTCGCAAACTGTTCAGATATCGATCTCATACCCCTATTCTCCGGCGCATGAACTACTACTATCGGTTCTGGTTCCAATGGAGGTGTTGGAGGTAACCGTTCGAATATATTTCGGATCATGTCACCCATATTTCCCATCATTTCTGCCATGTTATTCATACGTCGAGTGTGCGGTGATAGTTCTCGCTCTTCGTCACTCATGGTTACAATCCTGTAGTTCTCAATGCATAAACATTATGCATGTACAACAATAACAATATCATGTATGTATATCTACATACCATAAGCATCAAACATCTCTAATACGTATGAAGGCAATTGAAAGCATGTGACAATTCCCTCAACACTCCACTCGTCGTCGAACGTTCCCAAAGTTTTGTAACCTATAGCTCTGATACCAATAAATGTCACGACCCATCCCACTACACGTGGAAATAGGACACGTGGCACGCCACCAAGGCTCATCCAAACATCATCTAATATTACGCAGTGGAAAAAACTTCTTTAAAACAACCCTGGTAGTTTAAAACTTAGGAGACATTCCCCTCTGAGTTGTAAAATACATTGAAATTAGAGTTATAAAAAGTTTTGGCCATTGAAAACACGTTCAAAAGAAAATAGTTTTGAAAACAGAGGTTCAGTCGACTGCCCCGTCGACTGCACTAGGGTCCAGTCGACTGCTCCGTCGACTGTGTTATCCAGAACCCAAAATGTAACATTATCAAAGGGGTCCAGTCGACTGATCTGGAGAACCCAGTCGACTGCTTTTCTATTTTAAGAAGCAGTAGCCAAAATCAACAGTGTTCAGTCGACTGCCCAAAGGGTCCAGTCGACTGCTTTTCTTACTATTCACTTTCAGTGTCTCAATCCCACGAGGTCCAGTCGACTGACCCTGGGTCCAGTCGACTGCTCCCCTGCTGGGCAGCCTGTGTTGAAAATTAACAAGTCCTGCTACTCAATACTAACAACAATCACAACCATAACTGATTTTCAACATATTAAAACATAACTACAGGCGTTCCTTTACAATATTACAATACTGTGAAGCTAATCCCTGGTTCTATTACAACATATTACTAATCCTTACACAAGTTTAGGATCTAAAACATCTACAACAAAAACATATACAAGTGTGATTTCCCCGGCGTTCATCGGCCTCACTCATCGCGCTTCTTCTTGTCTCTCTTCTTACCTGCAATGGAGTACATCTCCACTGCTCAGCTATATGCTGAGTGTACAATTCTAAATGTATGCTTATATGACAATTCATGGTTTAAGCATCTAAAACACATAAAAATAGTCTCTAGGGTGAGTGGTACGCATTCATCCGGTAGCGGCAAGTCCAAGCCTTAAACCGCGATGTCAATGGCAAGTTCAAGCCTACAACCATTACATCCCCACAAGTGCCATGGCAAGTCCAAGCCTACAACCATGCACAGTAGCCGTCGCTACTAAAATTCTCAAACAACGAGAAGCTTACTCCGGCATGAATTTGCACCAAACTCCCCTTTGACCCAAGTAGACACATAACATGCTCACATAAACAGTTATACGTGATTTTATCATAATCTCACGTGCATAATTAACGGGCCTAACTAATACATGAATTTCGCCCGGATCCAAAGATATCAAGAATGATGTTCAAAACATGAAAATCCATATATTTCATAGATCTAGAAGTCATACCTCGTGCGAATCTCTTCAAACTTTGAAGGATCGTCTAGGGGGCTAAAAAATCGCTGGATTTCAAATTTAGGAAAATTCCTACAAGTTTTACCTGATTTTTCCCAAAAGTCCAAAATTAAGATTTTATAAAACTTGGCCAAACACGGCCTAAGTAGTACCAAAACGTAGATCTCACCTCCACGAGTTCAAATCTGAAATCTAGAGAAAATCTGACAGACGAACGGTCGTCGTTTGTCGTCGCAAAGCCCAAAGAAACAAATCTCCTTTCTCTCTCCTCTATCTCTAGATATTTAGAAGTTGTGGATGAGATTTCAATCTCATCCTCATCTATATATAGAAAAACTCTTTGGAATTTACGTTTACCTCCCCACAAGTTTCTCAAAACTTCTAATTAATCCTTGAAACTTCGCATACATCCATTTTATGCCTTTACGAGTGAAAACTATAAAGTTCAAAAGTTTCCAACTAGGTTTCGTTTGGGTCCAAAATAACGTCCGAAACTGTATTATGTGGAATCTCTACACAACCTATCTTTTTTAATTAACGTATCACTCACGTTCTCACCACAGTTCTCGAAATGATATAACAATATCAAAGATTACCAGAATTATACTACACAGGTATAATTACTATTCACAGAAATACCAGATAAAGTCAAATAACATTTAAATCATATAAATGCCATTTACTCATGATTATGTGATATGAACTTCCATGTTCTCGTGTCCTCACTGACACTTTACCGTTGACTCACAGTCAACCTCAATCCACCATTATCAACTAACATTGATAATCCACAAAAATCTGAATAAGCATATTAAAACCATGAAATTTTTGGAACGGGTGTGACAAAATGCACTCGACAATAGCTAGTGAATCTGCCTCAATTATAAAGTTGTGAAAGTCCGCTTTCTTATGCCACCTTAACAGCCTACAAAAATGACAAGCATTCAGTTACCATGGCGTCAAAATTACCTCTAATTTGCTCAGTGAAAGAGAGGCACCTCCCCCATATATATCGTCATGCAATATCTTACCCAACCTGACCTTTCCAACTTTTGCAAAGATCACTCCATCAAAGTTAAGCTTACAGGACCTTCCAGAGGTGGCATCACGAGGAGGTTAGGGTATTGTTGGTTGCGAAAAAAATAATCGGTTCGCTATAGCATACACGTTAAGGAAAGAGAAAACAAAACTAACTAAAGCATGAGCGACGTCCACCCAGGGTCGTTCCATGACAAAGCTATTCCTTCGATTCCAGATAGCTCATGCCCCAACCATGAATTTTCCTTCAATGTATCATCTCACTTCACTAAAATGGTTCTGAGCTAATCTTTAAACTGAAGCTTAGCCCCTTGACATAAAACTCGATCGAGAAGAGTTGTACACCAAGACTTGTTGCACAGATTCATGATCATGACAACAGACCAAACAACACCCATTGTCGACCACCTTTCTTCTTTACAAAATCACATGGCAAGGTAGAATGCCTCAAATAGCATGCCAAATGAAGTGCTTTACCTTGTTCAGGACAGCAACATCCCATATCCAGTGCCGTGGAAAAGCCAAATGATTACTCAAAGTCGACCCTCCACCCGCCAAATCAAACTTGTGTGAAGAGCAACATGATAAGCGGATCGAACTGTAAACATCCCTTTAGTCATCCAGTGCCAAATAAGCTCATCCTCATAGTGTCTAGCCGATAACAGAACGCCCAAAATAACCTTGACCGGCCGTAGGAGCTAGGGGTGTAAGAAAAACTGATAATCAAACCAACCAACTGAACCAATAGTCTTTTTTTAAACAAAAAAAAAACACACAGAGCCTAAAAATCGACTGAACCAACACAAACCGACAAAACTGATCGAACTGACCCTCTTTGTTCAGTTTTAAAACTTGAAATATCAAATAAATTGAACTAATTAACTGAACTGCCTTTATTCCTAAGAGCTCCGTCAACCGAATCTCATTCCACGAGCAAGAGTCATGATTAATAAGGATGCTAACCAACTCACCATCATGTTGATCAAGCACCGGAGTAATTGGTCGAAGATTGACCAAGCGAGGAAGCCACAGATCGCTTGGGACTCTTACTTTACGTCCATTCTCTACTCTCCACCGGAGCACCAAACAAAGTGTCTCCAAAGAGGCGCAAATTCTTCGCCATGTAAACGACAGCCCCCAAGATTGGCTAACAATAAGTCTCCATATATGAGGGAAATAATTAGATTTACACACCTTGTGGAAAAGTGTATCCCTATGCTTCAACAGACATCATGCTTATTTTGCAAGTAATGCATTATTTAAAACCTCAAAGTCACGGAAACCCAAGCCCCACCCTCTTTTTTTTAAAGACAAAGAGAATGTCACACCCCAATGTTTGGAAAGCCAAATAATCAGCATAGAACTAAATCTAGACTACTATTCAACTGCCCAACTATCGGAGTGAACATCACGAAGCCCATCCTAATACAACTTTTTAATGGAAATAGATGTTCTTAAAAACCTTATTAAAACATTTGTAATAAATCTCCATTTATGTTGTTAAAACAAAACCACCACATTTCCATTTAAAAAAATACTCATGCAGTTCCGAAAATATTCAAATAGATTTGATTAAAGCTACAACAACTAAA
This sequence comes from Hydrangea macrophylla, assembly GCA_033977485.1. Lineage (NCBI taxonomy): Eukaryota > Viridiplantae > Streptophyta > Magnoliopsida > Cornales > Hydrangeaceae > Hydrangea > Hydrangea macrophylla. The sequence goes on along the minus strand of JASDAS010000019.1, from coordinate 23,547,800 downwards.
TCACTTAAATTGAAAAGCGGAAGCTAAAAAAAACATTCTAAATTCTCATTAATAATAAAAATCTTTTTATTTACCATTAAAGCTTTGAAAGAATAACCTCTATTACAACCTCTGGTCAGAGCTACTAAACGTCCCAATACCAACTACAATAATGGCCCACAATGCCAAATAAATGAAAATAGGAAATGAATAGTAAAGGTCTTCATGCCCTCAAGCAAATCCATGCAATCCAACAGTCATACCGGTCTACTCCTTAATCTGCAAAACGGCTGCGTTTCCCGAGAAATGCCCCCACATGATAAACATCACACGGGTCAGCATTGTATAACAACACTGGTATGAGTAAACACGCCACAGTCTCAAGGATCACTCGTGGTCCCCTCGACTCCAACCCAACAATAATCAATTAACATAATATTACCCAATAAATTTCTCTGAGGTTGGGAATCCGCTAGGCTCCCTTCCTTTCTTGACCACAAACACATACAAAGTTATAGGCAGAACTGTAGTTCCACACGTGAGTGAGGACAAGTGATAGTTTCCCCGAGTCACGGCGGCAGTTTGTTCCACCCACAAAGTAAAAGAAACACTTAATCTTAAATAACATGGTGAGCCAAAGCCTGCATACAATGGTTAGTGGGCCCACCATCCTACAACTCGAGAGTTAGCACGAATCCTTAGTATCATAATAAGCAATTCTCCAATACCAAATCATTTTATCAATTTCCTTACCAATTCGAGTTTTCAATTTCAAGTTTCGCAATAGTTTGTCCATTTGCATTTATCGCTCTACAATCACTGTCATTTTTTTTTCTTGCCCTAGATTCACCACTAAGGTCACCCTACTCATGGTCAACTTATTTTTTATGAACGATTCATTATTCAATTTCCTAGCTTCACCACTTGGCCACCCTCCATGGTACAGCCCACACATATATCCCATGTGTGCCCGGACATACTACCAACATCCACTCCGGTGCCAGTTTGGTTGGGATATCAACCAAACCAGGTATACACAACGAAAAGCCGGTCAATATGCCTAGATGTCTATAAATCAAGCCGAGCATAAGACTTAGGCCAGCTTGATCACGAAGCCACTAGCAAATAGGGTACACTCAGCAAGTCGAGCTACCAAAAAAAACATATCACACAACTGGGAGCGGTGAACACTAAGGAACTTGAAACTATTTTTTTTTCATCTACATTAATTCACACAAGTACCCATTCATGAGGGTTTAATCACGTCATTAACCACTTCTGGAATTTATCATTTATTCCATGGATTATCATTATCCAATTATTCACGATAAGGCCCTTGCATAAAAATTATATTCACGTCTCTAACGTAGTATTTCCACAATCATCATTTAATACCGCACATAGCATAACTTATAGCATTTAAAATCAGTACTCAACGGTACTATTTAAAACTGTCCCAAACAAGCCTTATATTAATCACCCCCAAAACCAACCTGGGTTGAAATTGTTCCTCATAATAATTCCGCACAAAGAAACATCTCTAACAATTTTCATAAACATAATTCGAAATTCGGAGTTGACATTTACTGCTACTGTAATATGAATTTTCTGCCCAAATGGTGCAGAATTGGGAAAAACACCATTAGACAAAAAACGTGTAGAATCGCGTTTTACATTGATGATTGCGGACGATTTTACCAAAAACAAAATGTATGAATTAATATGAATTATTTTCTAAAACAGATCTGAGAGTTTTCTTCAATTTTATCCAAATCCGAATTTGTGTTAGTCTTTTTTTTTTCTAAATAACTCATATCCAACCTTTGATATATATGTGTATATATCACTGTAGATCCGTCTCTATATAAACACCCATCTATACGATTTATTCATACTATAATGAACACAAATCGAAAATCAATCAAAACTACGAATCAACCCTACAAATCTAAATGTTTACTCACCGACTTGGGAAAAGAAAGATGATGTTGATGATGGTGAACTCCCTTCTTTTCTCTTCTCTTCTCTTTTTCTTCCCCTTCTAGGTGGCTAGAGTTGCTTCTTCTCTCTTTGTCTCTTGTTCTCTCTCTCTCTCTCTCTCTCTCTCTCTCTCTCTCTCTCTCTCTCTCTCTCTCTCTTGAGACTGCTCTCTTTTTTTTCTTTTGTTTTAACTAACCCTAGGATATATTATCTATGTATAGACATATAATACACACACAATACATATATTATAAATTTATAACACTCAAACAAATATTAATAATCCCGTTTTTTCTTCTATGGGCCCACAAAAGAGACCCATATGAGCCCAGAATGTAATTCAAATCACTAAATGGCTAGGCCAAAGGGTACTCATACCCCGAGTACTTAATTTTAGTACCAGATACACTATTTGACACATTCGCGAGCCTGTAAACACTTATAAAAAAATACATATCAAACCTTCACTTTTTTCAACAAATATAAATTAATAAAATATAACACTAAAACTAAACGTATTCACTAACGATTTAATTTATATGTCCACCAAACACTTAAAATTTTCAAACACGTGTCTTACATAGGCACACTCATATAATATTGCTAACTGAAAATAATAATTAAAATAATTATTTACACACTTAGAAATTTTAGGGTTGTTATAGAGAAGACCACTTACGCCAATGTATCTTCTTTTTGTCCCCCTGTTGACCCCACCAAAAGTTTGATAGGACCCAAACAAGATCCATATAGATGGTCACTGGTAATTTGAAACACGGCATTACAAATGTGGGAATTGCCTGAGCCACTACCTTGATCAGTACTTCACAGACCGCTCGAGATAACATTTTTTTCCTTCCAATCCTTGACCTTGTTCAGGACTGAGTCCTTTATCATCGAGAAAATTTCCTTCTTTCTTGTCCCCATTAGAGATAGAAGTCCCCAAATATTCTCGTGCTGCACAAGTTCTTGTACCCCCAAAAGCTGTTGATATTCTGGATATCCCCTTCATTTATGTCAGGACTAAAGAACATGTAAGATTTATTTACATTTTCCTTTTGCCCTGAAGTTGACTCATACTTCGGAAGGATATCCATGAGAGCACTACACTCTGTGTTTGTGGCCTTACCAAAAATGAGATTTTGGTCTGCAAAGAATAAATGAGTGATCACTAGGCCGTTTCGGCCCACAGTGACACATTTGATAAGATTTCGATCACGAGCATCCCTTAATGCACAGGATAACTCTTCAGCCTATAGGATAAAAAGATACGGAGACAATGGGTCACCCTGTCTAAGTCCCAGTGGTGAAATAAACTAAGGGGTGGGTTGGTGTCACACCCCAATGTTTAGAAAGCCAAATAATCTGCCTAGAACTAAATCTAGACTATTCTTCGACTGCCCAACTATCGGAGTGAACACCATGAAGCCCATTCTATTAAAACTTTTTAATGAAAATAGATCCGTTCTTAAAACCTAATTAAAATATTTGTAATAAAATCTCCATTTCTTTTTAAAATAAAACCACCATATTTTCATTTAAAAAAAAAAAACAATTCACATGGTTCCGAAAATTCTCGAATCCATTTGATTAAATCTAAATCAACTAAATCACTTAAATTGAAAAGCGAAAGCTAAATAAACATTTCTAAATTCTCATTAATAATAAAAATCTTTTCATTTACAATTAAAACTTTGAAAGAATAACCTCTATTACAATCTCTGGTCAGAGCTACTAAACGTCCCAATACCAACCACAATAATGGCCCACAATGCCAAATAAATAAAATAGCAAATGAACAGTAGAGATCTTCATGCCTTCAAGCAAATCCATGCAATCCAACAGTCATACCGGTCTATTCCTTAACCTGCAAAACGGTTATGTTTCCCAAAAAAGGCCCCCGCATGATTAAATTCCACAGTTATTTGTGACGGTTTTGGTAATATTTGTAGTCACTATATTTAAAATTTCGTCACAGATAGGATTTGTGAAAGTTTTGAAAATATTTGTGGTCATAATATATAAATTTCCATCACAAATACTTATTTGTGGCGGTTTTAGTAATATTTGTTGTCACAATATATAAAATTCCGTCACAAAAAGTATTTGTGACGGTTTTGGGTTGACACAAATAAAGTGCCTCAAATCAAATGTGACACTACTATTTGTGTGGTTAACACAAATCCATCACAAATACTATTTGTGATGGTTTCGAGTAGGCACAAATAAACTGTCACAAATAATAAGTATATGTGACACTATTTTTTGTGTCACATGCTAATCCGACACTATTTTTTGTGTCATCACAAAAACTTTTTGTGACGGAATTTGACCCGACACAGACTTTTTGTGACGCCCCTAACTTTTTAATGAAAATAGATCCGTTCTTAAAAACCTGATTAAAACATTTGTAATAAAATCTCCATTTCTTTTTAAAATAAAACCACCACATTTTCATTTAAAAAAAAAAACTCACACGGTTCTGAAAATTCTCGAATCCATTTGATTAAAGCTAAATCAACTAAATCACTTAAATTGAAAAGCGGAAGCAGAATAAACATTTTTAAATTCTCATTAATAATAAAAATCTTTTCATTTATAATTAAAGCTTTGAAAGAATAACCTCTATTACAACCTCTGGTCAGAGCTACTAAACATCCCAATACCAACTACAATAATGGCCCACAATGCCAAATAAATAAAATTGCAAATGAACAGTAAAAATCTTCAAGCCTTCAAGCAAATCCATGCAATCCAACAGTCATACTGGTCTATTCCTTAATCTGCAAAATGGCTACGTTTCTCGAGAAATGCCCCCGCATGTTAAACATCACACGGGTCAGTATTGCATAACAACACTGGTATGAGTCAACACGCCCCAGTCTCAGGGATTACTCGTGAGTCTTAGGGATCACTCGTGGTCCCCTCGACTCCAACCCAACAATAATCAATTAACATAATAATACCTAATAAATTTCCCTGAGGTTGGGAATCGGCTGGGCTCCCTCCCTTTCTTGACCACATACACATACAGAGTTGTAGGCAGAACTGTAGTTCCACACGTGAGTGAGGACAAGCGGTAGTTTCCTCGAGTCACGGCGGCAGTTTGTTCCACCCACAAAGTAAAAAGAAACACTTACTCTTAAATAACATGGTGAGCCAAAGCCTACATACAATGGTTAGTGGGCCCACTATCCTGCACCTCGAGAGTTAGCACAAATCCTTAGTATCATAATAAGCAATTCTCCATTTTCAAATCATTTTATCAATTTCCTTCGCATTATACCACCGAAACCATTTCGAGATTTCAATTTTATGTTTCGCAACAGTTTATCCATTTGCATTTAACACTCTACAATCACTGTCATTTTTTTTTTTTTTTGCCCTAGGTTCACCACTAAGGTCACCCTACTCATGGTCGACTTACTTTTTTTATGAATGATTCATTATTCAATTTCCTAGCTTCACCACTTGGCCAGCCTCCATGGTACAGCCCACACATATATGCCATGTGTGCCCGGACATACTACCAACATCCACTCCGGTGCCAGTTTGGTTGGGGTATCAACCAAATCAAGTATGCACAACGAAAGGTCGGTTAATATGCCAAGACGTCTATAAATTAAGCCGAGCATAAGGCTTAGGCCAGCTTGATCACGAAGCCACTAGCAAATAGGTACTCTCAGCAAGTCGAGCTACCAAAAAAAATAACACAATAGGGAGCGGTGAACACTAAGGAACTTGAAACTATTTTATTTTTCTAGTTTCTTACCATCTACGATAATTCACACAAGTACCATTCATGTGGGTTTAATATCGTCATTAACCACTTCGGGAATTTATCATTTATTCCATGGATTATCATTATCCAATTATTCAAGATAAGGCCCTTGCGCCAAAATTCTCTTCAGGTCTCTAACGTAGTATTTCCGTAATCATCATTTAATACCTCACATAGCATAAGTTATAGCATTTAAATCGGCACTCAACAGTACTATTTAAAATTGTCCCAAACAAACCTTATATTAAACAGCCCCAAAACCAACCTGGGTTGAAATTGTTCTTCATAGTAGTTCCCCACAAAGAAACATCTCTAACAATTTTCATAAACATAATTCAAAATTCGGAGTTGACATTTGCTACTACAGTAATATGAATTAATATGAATTATTTTCTAAAACAGATCTAAGAGTTTTCTTCAATTTTACCCAAATCCAAATTTGTGTTAGTCTTTTTTTTTCTTCAATTTTTCAAATAACTCATATCCAACCTTTGATATATATATATATATATATGTATATATCACTATAGATCCGTATCTATATAAACACCCATCCATACGATTTATTCAAACTAGAATGAACTCAAATCGAAAACCAATCAAAACTACGAATCAACTCTACAAATCTAAATGTTTACTCACCGACTTGGGAAAAGAAAGATGATGATGATGATGATGGTGGTGGTGAACTCCATGGAATAAAGCTAATGAATCCTCCTCTCTTCTAACCCTTCTCTTCTCTCCTCTTCTCTTTTTCTTCTCCTAGGTGATTAGAGTTGCCTATTCTCTCTCTCTCTCTCTCTCTCTCTCTCTCTCTCTCTCTCTCTCTCTTGTGGCTGCTCTTTTTTTTTTCTTCTTTTGTTTTAACTAACCCTAGGATATTTATCTATATATATACATATAATACACACACAATACATATATTATAACACTCACACAAATATTAATAATCCTATTTTTTCTTCTTATGGACTCACAAAAGAGACCCATATAAGCCCAGAATATAACCCAAACCACTCAAATGGCTAACCCAAAGGATACTCATGCCCCGAGTACTTAATTTTAATACCAAATATAAAAAAAAAATCCATATCAATCCTTCACTTTTTTTTAACAAATATAAATTAATAAAATGTAACACTCAAACTAAACGGGCTCACTAATGATTTATTTATATGTCCTCCAAACACTTAAAATTTTCAAACACGTGTCTTATATAGGCACACTTATATAATATTGCTAACTGAAAATAATTATTAAAATAATTATTTACACACTTAGAAATTTTAGAGTTGTTACAATTGGCCATTAAACAAAAGTGAGTAAGAGACTGAATCAACACATTGCATAATAAGCATGCCACTTGGAATCGAAGCCCAACTGTAGGAGAACCTTCCAAAGAAACACCCATTCCACCTATCATAGGCTTTACTCATGCCCTACTTAAACGTCATGAAGCTATCTGTTAGGCGGAAGCGATATAATCAACCGATCAAAATAATCAAGCAAAGAAATCCAAACCAAACACAAAAACACACAAAATATATATAAACGGCTCATCGAATTGCCTAACCGATGGGGAGGAACTAATGAATCCACTAAACGCAATATGGAATAAAAACACTAATTCACTCAACTCTCCAAGAAACTCTCTTGAAATCTCGCCAAGATCAACCTAACAAGTTAACTATGAGCTCTCAATTGTTTCAACAAATTTATAGAGAATACTTTGCTAAATCCTAGTAGGAGTAAGACTACCCATATGATAGTACTTCTCTACCAAGAAACCTAAATCCTAGTAGGAATAAACTACCCACATGGTAATACTTCTCTACCAAGAAACTTCCTTTGCAAGTAATCTCATACAATTAGGAAACCTTTTCCTAATTACTTTAGGAAACCAAAATTATATTGCAACAAACTTCAACACTATCCTTCCCTTTTATTATAGATTTGTAGTTATACATAATCTTAAAAGGGACAAGTATATATATTATTAGTGATAAGCCTTCTTGGCACGAAAGTACTCTGCGATTCAAAACATGTAGCAGGAACAATAGTCTTAATCAAGTAGAAGTTCACTTGGAAGGTCACAACAATCTAAAGAATCGTAAAACAAATCTATTAAGTGCTCGTCCCCCCTCCTTTTCCCAACCAGATAAAACCTCATTAAAGCCAAGAGTATCCCATGAGAGAGACAACAACCTCGTCCTTCCAACAAAACCCAAGACCACTACTTTTGCCCACACAACCCATTACCATGCAACCTTGGATCCAAGTGACTTTCTTAATATTTCCATCTTCCTTGTAGATAGTTTGGTTTCCATGATCAGGAACACCATGGTGGGAGCTTCCAATTGCACCAATTGGTGCAAAGCACAAACCGCTTATGGTTCCCAAGTCCACCGTAGTTCCAACACAACCAACCAACCAATGGTTTGAATGAAAAGTGTAATCAAGTGTGTGAGTAAATAGGGCAAATAGGGGTTTTTTTTAACGAAAAATATTTAAGTGATATTTTACTAAAACCATAATATTACTTGAACTTGACACTGAAAACACCATATATAACTTTTCACTAAATACCCTGTTTGTTTATTTTTCATAGAGTGCAGTGGACTTATTGGTTGCATGAAATATTTTCCCACGATATTTAATATTATTGTTAGAATATATAACAGAGAGGGAGAGAGAGTGAGACAATACTATGAATTGTGTATTGAATGGTGTGATGAAACCTTACAATGAGTAGCCTTTATATAGGCCAAGAGAGAATCCTAAAAGGGAAAGAAAAGTACCTAGGCTAGTAGTACAATATATCTAGATAGTAAGTATAGTAAGATACAATAGGTACAAGAATGTAGACAATGTATTCTAACATTATTCTAACAGCCCCCCTCAAACTCAAGGTGGTAGAATGGAAATCAACTTGAGTTTGGAAACTAAATCCTGAAGACGTCCCGGTGGATGAGCTTTGGTGAATACGTTAGCAGTCTGATCGATGGAGGAGACTGAGTTAAGTTGAATGGTACCACAAGAAAGATGATGATGAACAAAATGACAGTCAATCTCAATGTGTTTTGTACGTTCATGAAAGACGTCATTGTGAGCAATTTGAATGGCACTTTGATTGTCACAACTGATGGTTGTAGCAGTTGGATGATTGACCCCCATGTCCTCAAGTAACCAGCGTAGCCAGAGAAGTTCCTGAGTGGTATCAGTAAGGGCACGATATTCAGCTTCTGTACTAGATCGGGTAGCAACAGTTTGCTTCTTACTACGCCAGGAGATGAGAGAGTCACCCAAGAAGAAGCAATACCCAGTGGTGGAACGACGATCAGTAGGATCTCCTGCCCAGTCTGCATCTGAGTAGACACGTAGCTCAAGAGAGGAGTTAGCAGAGAAGTGGATGCCATGAAATAAGGTCCCTTTGATGTACCTAAGAATGCGGAGAACTGCTGCATAATGAGGAGAACGAGGAGCAGATAGAAATTAGCTTGCAATACGGACAGCATAGGAGATATCAGGTCTAGTAACTGTCAGATAAACGAGACTCCCAATAAGCTAATGGTATAGAGTAGGATCATCTAAGGGTATACCATCCATAGGAGTGAGCCTATAATTAGGCTTGAGAGGAGTGGTACTAGTCTTGCTGTCTATAAGTCCTGCCCGTGTAAGCAAATCTGAGGCATACTTGGCTTGAGAGAGATAATATCCGTCGGAACTAGAAGTGATCTCAAGGCCTAGAAAATAGTTAAGTTTGCTGAGATCTTTCATTTCAACATGTTGGCTAAGGTGGGTTTTGAGATCCAAGATTCCAAATGTATCATCTCTTGTGATAATCATGTCATCCACATAGAGGAGAAGCAGAATAATGCCCCGATCAGTTCTGCGGATGAAAAGGGATGAATCATACGAGCTGCCTGTGAACCCAAAGCGTTCAACAATGGAGCTGAACTTTGCAAACCAAGCCCGAGGAGCTTGCTTGAGACCATAAAAAGCTCGGCGGAGCTTGCAAACTTGATGAGGATGATGATGATAACCAGGAGGAGGACGCATATAAACTTCTTCAGTGAGGTCACCATTAAGGAAGGCATTTTTGACATCCATTTGGAATAAGTCCCAACTGCGAACTGCAGCAACTGCAATGAGGCTGCGAACAGAGGTGAGACGAGCAACGGGGGCAAATGTTTCCTCATAATCAATCCCATACTCCTGGGTAAAGCCCTTGGCTACTAGGCGGGCTTTGTAGCGATCAATGGATCCATCTGAGTGAGTTTTGATCTTGTAAACCCACTTGCATCCCATAACATTCTTGCCACTTGGCAAGTCCACCAAATCCCATGTGTGATTTTGTTCAAGTACCCGCAATTCATCATCCATTGGTTTCTGCCAAAGAGGATTAGAATTGGCCTCATGGTAAGATTGAGGCTCATGGTGAGAGAGAATTGTAGAAAAATAATGGTAATCCCGAAAATGAATTGGAGGAATTTTTACTCGGTCGCTACGTCTAGGAAGAGGGTCAGGGTCTGATGCAGACTCATCAGATGGAGCAGGCAATTCAGTAGAGACTGTGGTGGACAAATTAGATAAAGAGTCTGTAGATGTGGATGTGGGTAGAGGGGCAGGCAAAGATGTTGATTCAGAGTGAGAACTTGTATCAGGGGTATCAGGAAATAGATCTACTGAGGGGTTAGTGAAGTAGAAAGGAGTACTGGCAGGAGATAGATGAAACTGGGACATGGATGAGAACATTTTGTGTTCCCAAAAGACAACATGACGAGACACACGAAGACGTTTGGAGTGATGGTCCCAACATCGATAGCCTCTGTGTTCAATACCATACCCTAAGAAACAACATAAGCGAGCTCGAGATTCTAGTTTTGTGCGCTCATGTGGCTGTAGTAAGACAAAGCAGGCAGAACCAAAGACTTTAAGGGTAGTATAGTCAGGAGGATGGTTATATAGACGCTCATACGGTGACTGGTTTTCAATAGTGGGAGAAGGGACACGGTTCATGGTGTAAATGGCAGTGAGGGCAGCCTCTCCCCAAAATTGTTCAGGACATGAAGCAGATGTGAGAAGAGCTCGAACAGTATTAATAATATGTCGGTGTTTAGGTTCTGCTCTCCCATTTTGTTGGGAGGTGCTTGGACAGGAACGATGAGTAAGAGTACCATGCTGGCGAAGAAAATTTAGAACACCTTTTTCTTTGTATTCTTGGGCATTATCAGCTCGAAACACTTTGGTATTGCAAGAAAATTGAGTTTTGATCATGTTAGCAAAATTAAAGTAGATCTGGGGTAATTCAGATCGATTTTTCATTAGATATAACCAAGTGTATCTTGAAAAATCATTGACAAAGATTACATAGTATCTGGATCCTCCCATTGTGACAGTTGGAGAGGGACCCCAAACATCAGAGTGAATAAGATCAAAAGGTGCAGAGAAAATAGAATCATTGTTATTAAATGGTAAAGCGGGTTGTTTGGCAAGTTGACAAGGTAAACAATCAACATTTTCGACTTTAATTGGACCTAACTGACCACTTGACACTAAGGATTTTAACCGAGTTAGCGAAACATGACCTAAACGAGAGTGCCAGAGGTAAAAAGGTGAGGCGGACGACATTGAAGATGCAGTTTGAGTTGGTGAAATGAAGTGAGATGGAATATGGAGATTGTTAAGTTCAAATAATCGTCCTATTTTACGACCTGTCCCAAGAGTATGGCCCGTTTTAATTTGGATCTTGTACTAGACATCCAGAATTAGAGAAAGAGACCGTAAGTCCGAGTTCACACAATTGACCAACAGATATGAGATTTAAAGTGAGTTTAGGAATGAGATAAGTGTCGGGGAGAGATGTGTGAGTGGTGGAGACTTGCCCTATGTGACTGACGTTCATACGGGAACCATCAGCTGTGTGTATGGATGATGCATTGAGAGTGGAATGTGGTAGAGAATGTAGTGGGATCAGAGGTCATATGGTTACAGCAACCAGAGTCAAAGAACCAAGAAGATGTACCTGGGGCAACAGATAGAGCAGTAGGAGGCGTGTTACCAGAATGATCAAGAACTCGTTTGATGATGTCCGCAAGGAGGGAAATAGAGATGGAAGAAGGGGTAGACAACGTAGAAGATGATGACTCCTTGGTAGAAATAGCAGTGGATGATGATGAACAATCTCGGGACCGATTATCCTGTGAATATCTAGTAGGATTCTCGTTACAATCATTAAGATAGTGCCCTGGTCCATGCTTGTGACAGAAAGTACACACTCTGACAGGACAATGCAATAGAATATGTCCTGGTTTATGACAGTATTTGCAGTAGGGATCTATGAGAGGCTCCATGATGTGTAACAATAGCCTGAGAGTGGTAGAATTGATCTGCGTGGCGGTGGCCGAGTGGTGATCTGACGGAGGAAGCCTGGATGAGGAAGTGGCAGCCGGGCAATAGAGGCAGCCGGGTGGTGGTGACTGGGCGGCAGAGGTGATGATCGAGCGGCGAAGGCAGTGATAGCGACAGAGCCCAAGTTGAGGCGGCGAGGTGACTGGGAGGAGGATGTCGGGCAGGATAGATGTGGATGGTGGTAGCCGGGCAGCGGAGGTGACCGGGCTGAGGCGACACGATTACGAACTTGAGGCAACTACAAGAAGGATTTTTGATGTGGAGGATCCACTATTGTGGCAACCACAGAGCATACTTTCCTTTTGAGAGGTCACCGGGAGGAAAAAGAGGCCACTAGGGGCTTATAGCTCTGATACCATGTTAGAATATATAACAGAGAGGGAGAGAGAGTGAGACAATACTATGAATTGTGTATTGAATGGTGTGATGAAACCTTACAATGAGTAACCTTTATATAGGCCAAGAGAGAATCCTAAAAGGGAAAGAAAAGTACCTAGGCTAGTAGTACAACTAGTAGTACAACTGGTAGTACAATGTATCTAGACAGTAAGTATAGTAAGATAGAATAGGTACAAGAATGTAGACAATGTATTCTAACATTATTCTAACAATTATTGCGAGATGTTTTTTCCTATTTTTTCGGTATATATGCATTCACTCTAGTGGTGTCACATGGTTGGCTAAATGCTAGCGCCAGATGGGGTTTGACAAGGTTTTGTGAAATTTATAATATTTTACACAACTATCTTGATGTCAACTTTAAATAATTCACAAAACTATCTGCGTAAAGTTTTGTAAAATTTAAAAATTTCACAAAACCAATTTGAAAGTTTTTGTGAAATTTATAAATTTCTCAAAACTAGTTTTAAGAAATATTTCAGAACTGTCAAAATAAGTGTTGAGAAATTCGTTGAGAAATATGAAAATTCCCAGAACATTCACGTGATTTTTTTAAGGAATTTTATATCAATACCCACTTGCCAGATCTCATTAAGTACAGTCTAAAAATACAATTTTTATAAGAAAAAAATTGTAAATTGAAAGTTGTGGATTTTTAGAGTTTGAATTTTTTGTTGTTTTGAAATGCAGTGTCTTGCATGTGTGCATGAGCCATATGTCATGGTTATTTTGATCTCAAACATTAGTAAAGGACTTTTTACTAAGTTTTTTTTTTTCTTATCCTGTAATGAAAAAGGGGTTAATCAGTCTAAAGTCGTTGATGAGGTACAATTTTTATGCTTAGTCCATATGCAAAACATGTTAACAGAAAGTCCCCTGTAAAAAGTATGGACAAAACTACCCATCCAACGCACATGCTCCTGCGTTTTTTCATTCCCGCAAATTAACTGCCGGCTGGTGGCCCTGGTACTTCTTCAGATTAACTTTCTAAAAAAAAATAACTTTCATTCTGCAAATTATTTTTCTAAAAGATTTATATTATTAGAATCCATTTGACGAGATTTATGAAACAAGTAATATTGTTGATATGAAATTTCTGAAAGGAGAGGAAAAAAAAAAAAGTTAAGTGAAATTCACATATTAAAAAAAAAAAAAAAAAGTCGTTGAAAATTTTTTTAAAAAAAATTAATATTTCACAAAACTTTACATATATAGTTCATAGTTCTATGATTTTTCGAAATATTACAAAACTCTACAAAATATAGTTTGTGACATTTATATAAAACAAGTACTAGGACTATAACAAAACGAAGGACTATAACAAGATTTAGTTCAAGTTTGTAGGTAGCATCAATGAAGCATGCCCTTATTCATCGGATGCACCGACGACCTCGCATGGTTTTCAAGATGGTTATGAAGGCTACGTTTGTACCGAGGAAGAGCTCTGTTGTAGATTATGAATTGAGTGACGATGAGCGGCATTTTGATAGACAAGGCCGTCAAGGTATGAGGTGTATCTACCGCATGCAGGTGAATCCGATGGTGTTAATTCGAAGAGGAGACGAGGCATTCCATAGGATTGAGAGAGTGGGAATGAGAGCGAAGGAGAGAAGATCGTGATCGAGATCGTGGTTACGAAGCATATGAGGTTTTAGATCTCAGCATATTATTTTATTGCTTTCGGTTTCATATATAATAGAAGATTAAAACGCTAGGATGGTGGTGGTGATTCCATACTCTGCTTGTATATGAACAAATATATATATACATACATACATACACAAAAGCGCATAATGTTTTTAAAATTTTAGAGAAATGATAGATGCACAACAAAAACCCACAACTAATTGCACAACCTGCTTAAAAATATTGGACTTCGTGCTGAAAAAGCTGTACACCCCTTTTTTTGTCTTTTTGTGTGTACAGCTTTTTCAGCACGAAGTCCAACAATTTAAAACAGGTTGTACAATTGATTGTGGATTTTTGTTGTGCATCTATCATTGCTCAAAATTTTATGTATGTCGTGAAAGGACCTTATCCAATAAAAATATCCATAGGGATGACTTTTTAAGAAGACAAAAATTACATTGTCCTTTCAACTCACCAATTCGGTACTGAAGTATCTTTGCTAAAAGGGAAATTACATCTACACCTGTCTATTTTATATTTTATATTTATTTATTTTATGTATCCATATTTTAATAAAAATTAAAATAATTTACTCTCTACACCTAATCTTAATTTTTCGCACCTACTATGTTAATAAAAAATAAAATAATTTGCTCTCTATACCCAATCTTAATTTCATAATAACCCTAACCTCAAAAACTCGCACCATTTCTTATTGTTGGGAATTTAAAAACGCGGAACCAAATTCTCCCAAATAAACACATACACATGAGCAGTAATTAAACATGCACACCAAAGAAAAGACACACAGATTTCTGCGTGGTTCGGCCAAACACCTGCCTACGTCCATACCCGAGAGATCCATTCTATCATTATTGAGTAAAACATGATACAAGTTACATGGATTAAATCTCATAACCCAAATACAAGACCATTGTACTCTCCTCACTCAATACCCCAAAGAATCTGACATAATTAATCACTGTAACATAGAGAAATCACAGAGATAAAGAAATACTCATCCCTACCTCACATCCCTATCATTGTGAAGAACCCTCACAGAAAACTCCAGTGATTAATATCTCTCTCACCCTAGACCATGCACTCCCATGAGGGGAGACCCCCAACTTGGTACACCAAGGGTTTACCTAAATTCCTATACAATATCCGTATATATAGAGTTTATGACCCATTGCTTGTTGGATAAGTAATAAAACCCTATCAAGGAAACCAAATCGCAATAGGAATATAGGCAAATCACAATCCCTAAATTAATGGGATTATCCCACATGTGATATAACCCCAACAATCACCCCCTCTATCACTTATAGGGAAACTGTCCAATCAATCTATCACACATGATCAGCACCCCCTCAACCAGAGCACCCACAAAGTCGACCACTTTGCAACCGCTTGCCACTGACCGTCTTCCGTTCTAGCATGCACACCCCGAATCAACTTGGTCTCAACACCTCCGATTCGTACAATACAGTCAATACATGTGCAATTGCCTCGACTTAATTATACACATTAACTCCAAGTGTCGATACCTCTTTCTCCCCAACAGGATTTCCTCTTACCATCATCTGAACAGTGAAATAAATCATTCACCCCACTTGCAAGAATTTTCTATCGAGGACCAACCAGACGACACAAAAAATCCACACTTCTCTAAACCGCTGTGTGTGATTTCAACAACAATATTAGATTCCTTCGCAACTTTGGGATCAACATCACACCACCCAAATAGCGAACCTGCTCCAAAAATATTTGAACAGCGTTCCTACATGCAGTATCCTAACAATTACCTCTATCAGATAATTGTGCCTGTTTCTGCCTCCGTCTTCTTGGAACCCATCAAATTATTTTCTCCAGAAGCACATACTTACCGTACCCGGAATTTGACAGCCCAAGAGAAATGCCCGTATGAGTGGAATGTGGGAACCTCTTCACCATACGCAACCTACTACAATCACAGCAGCATCAAATTTATTTTTAGGCCCTAGATCCCAACCTGCTGTTATATATATATATATATATATATATGGATCTATCACCAAGAAAAAATAAATTTCAATCCGTACAGAATTTTGCAACTCTGCACCCACAGATGAATCCGCAACGCCTGAAAAAACTTAAGAAGCATCTCTGACCCGAATTCCAAGTAACATAGTTATTCACACTAACTACTTGAAATTCCAACCAATCAAAAACCTTGATCCCATACACCATGCCACACTGAATAAAACGCATCCAAAGTTTTTATCTAAAACATCAACGCATCCTAATCTTCATCCACGTACCTATGGACGACCGTGATCCGTGAAGGGCAAGTTACTCACACACTGCATCATACCATTTTTTTTCTTCTGTTTTTCCTTCTTCTTTTTTTCCTTCGTCATCTTGTATTATCTTTTAACCACCATGCTGCTAATCGCCACTGTCACCTTGCGCTTCTGTCACCATGGCTCTGATACCACTTGTTGGGAATTTAAAAACGCGGAACCAAATTCTCCCAAATAAACACACATACATGAGCAATAATTAAGCATGCACACCAAAGAAAAGACACACAGATTTCTACGTGGTTCGGCTAAACACCTGCCTACGTCCACACCCGAGAGTTCCATTCTTTCACTATTGAGTAAAACATGGTACAAGTTACATGGATTAAATCCCATAACCCAAATACAAGACCCTTGTGCTCTTCTCACTCAATACCCCCAAAGAACCTGACATAATTAATCACTGTAACGAAGAGAAATTACAGAAATAAAGAAATACACATCCCTACCTCACATCCCTATCATTGTGAACAACCCTCACAGAAAATCCCAATGATTAATATGTCTCTCACCCTAGACCATGCACTCCCATGAGGGGAGACCCCAATTTGGTACACCAAGGGCTTACCTAATTCCTATATAACATCCCTATATTTAGAGTTTATGACCCATTACTTGTTGGATAAGTAATATAACTCTATCAAGGAAACCAAATCGCAATAGAAAATTAGGCAAATCACAATCCCTAAATTAATGGAATTATCCTACATGTGATATAACCCCAACACTTATTGCTGTCTACATCCACCATTCTCTCTCTCTTCTATCCCACTAGACAATAAGTGTACAATAATAATACAAACAAAGGGTCTTGTTCCTAATCAAATAAAGATTGTGTATGAGTATTAGATAGATATATAACTACAGCCGAATATCTGCACAAATCTAACATGACTGAATAAGTAAGATCAAGTATTACATAAAAAATTTTGTTTGTATTGCAAATCCATACCATTAATCCTCGTCAACTACTAGAGCGTATAACTAAGTTAGATGCATCATGGAAAGAAAAAAATGGATATGGATTAACGCGTAGGTAGATTTATATTATGTATATCTTTAGTGACAAAATTTTCGTCGCTGAAGGTGAACAATTTCATTGCTAAAAGTGTTTTTCACCTTTAGCGACAATATTTTTCACCTTTAGCGACGAAAATCCTGAGACTCCCCGTATGTAGATATATATATGTAATCGAATATGTATTTATAACTTTGTGTATTACATGCATATATATATATATTTATGTATTACATTTACAGGTGTATGTAGATTTATAATATGTTCAAATACAATCCAATACAAATTTGTTGTGCAGAAAATTTTAGTGAGTTAGAGTTTATTGAGATAGTTATTCAAATACAACAAAGGGCAGCCCAGTGCACGAGGCTCCCGCTATTTTGGGGTCTGGAGAGGGTGAGATGTACGCAGCCTTACTCCTGCAAGCAGAGTGGTTGTTTCCGATTCAAATACAATCTAATACAAATTTGTTGTGGAGAAAATATTTATGAGTTAGGGTTTGTTGAGATAGGTGAGTATAGTAAAGAGTAAGCTTTTTGGATTCTTTTGATTCATTTATCTTTATATGTCATTTTGTACAAGGATAAAGTAGTAATAAAAAAGAATCATTAAATGATGGGTGTAAAGAGCAAAGTAAGCTGGTGTGAATAGAATTACCCTTTGCTAAAATTCTATTGAAAAAGTTATGCACTTTAGATGAGAAGTAGTTAAAATAGATCGTCGCACCATATTACAAAGCTGACCTTATTCACATTCAAATATGTGGCCTCCAAAAATAAGGGCGCACATCATGTGCCACACATGACAAGTAGTGATGACCACTTAAGTACGGGGACAACTAGCTACTTGTCATGGCAAGCTAAGAATAGGGGCTACGTAGAGTCATCTTATCGGAGTACTGTCATTACGCTGACGTGGTGTGATGGTCTCGCTAGATTATTTCTCACTTTGGACTTATCACTAAAGTAAAATAAAATAAAACAAATAAAATAAAGTAAATATCATTGGCCTCCCCTGATTTTTAATAATATCATCCATGCACCTTTTTTTTTTATGACGAGGACAAATTCCCAAGTCTGTCCTCCGTGACTTTGGAATCTCCGCCAGTATATCAAATGATATACCTATTGCCATTTAATCGGAGTATAATAGGGAAAATGCTTCGGTGCAGTAAGCTCAGTCCTATGCAAATTGTGTCACATAGTTTGCACCGTTTTAAAAAAAAAAAAAAAAAGGAAAGAAAAAGAAAAATTTTTTGGAAAAATATTGTGCAAACTGTGAGAGGCACAGTTTGCACAAGACTGAGCTTACTGCACCGAAGTATTTTTTGTGTAATAGAGGACAAACCCTGGGCACATACGCTGACCCCACAACACGCGCACCAGATAAGTTAGGAAGGTGAGTGGACGATAAAATTTGAACTCACCATGCTCTGGATACGATTTGTCCAACTGCTTGAGAGTCGTCCTTCCAATTCACTCCCACAACCCTTGAGATTTGGATTTTGGAGCCTTTTGACCTCCTCGTCGAAAGGGTCCCACATGAATGGGCGGTCCAGATGCAACCACCATACTGTTAATAATACTGTAGAAGTAGAAAGCAAAGAAAGGACCATAAAACGGTGGAATACACCCCCCCATCCCTTAAACCCTACTACCGGCTCCTACTCTACTCTCCTCCTCTTAACGTTCCTCTGTTTTTTTTTTTTTTTTAATCTCTCTGTAGCTTCACACTGCCATGGCGAGTTGTACAGAAGAACCAACAACGCACCGACAAGAAAAAGAAGAAGAAGCAACAGAAGAGACCACAGCAGCTGAAGACGAAGACACAGGAGCACAAATCTCCCCCATCATCAAGCTCCAAGAAGTTGCCGTCACCACCGGCGAAGAAGACGAACACCCCCTTCTCGATCTGTTCGTTTTTATTTTATTCCTCAAATTTTCCAGTTTGTTTCTCATTTTCCTTTGGTTTGTCGGCGATAATGATATGATTGGATTATTGCTTTTAATTGGGTTTTTTTTTTTTTTTTTTTTTGTGTGGTTGGCGCAGGAAATGCAAGTTGTATAGATTTGACAAGGAAGGAAATCAGTGGAAGGAGAGAGGTGTTGGTACTGTGAAGCTTCTCAAGCACAAGGAAACCGCTAAGGTTAGGCTTGTTATGCGACAATCCAAGACTCTTAAGATCTGCGCCAACCATCTCGGTAATGTAATCATCTATCTATCTATATGCATACTGTGTCAGTCAGTCAGTCCTTCATGTCACTGATGTGGAGGAGTTATGTGTTTATTTTATTAGTGCTTCCTTCAATTGCAATACAAGAACATGCTGGAAATGATAAGTCATGTGTTTGGCACGCCATTGATTTTGCTGATGGCGAGTTGAAGGAGGAGCTGTTTTGCATTCGTTTCCCTTCAATTGAGAGTGAGTAGTACTCATCTTATTACAGTATTCTCCATCTTTCTTGTGTTTATGTTTCATTATCTTCTCTTTATATATATGTTTGCCGCTGTTTCTAATACTTGGTTCAAGCAGTCATTGTGTGATTCAATTCACTTGGGTTTTGTTTTCGATCTTCAATCCAAGTTGGTGGGAATTGAGTTAAGTTGGATGTCCATTGGAAATTGTTTTATTCTATTCATTCATTTAGCTCCTCAGTGTTAAATTACTCCAGTAATGAAGTTAAAATATGCCACAAATTCAATTACAAAGCCCCAACTGCAATATGAAGAAATAATTATGACCATCACTGTTTCTTAAAGTTTTGGTTAGTGCCTTTGTTAGGGGGTTGATTTGGCAGTTAAAGTATCAACCCCGTGTAGTGCTGATTTGACCAAATTGAGGTGGCATGGTATCATATACTTTTGGTATAAGGGTGCAACGCTTGTGAATATTATCATTAGTTAAATTAATCTGATCAATGTTTGTGGTCAAGCTATGTCTTGGAGTTTAAAGGGGCAATAGATGACTAGGTGCAGGATTCCCATGAACTCGGCAATTTGTATAGGATGTGATTATGTAACTAGGTGTTAGACGGTTAGACCTCATTGATGTCAAAATTCAGGCTATGCGGGCTTGGCTTGGAATTTGTCCAAAGTGAGTTTATGGATCCAACAAATCTAAATCAAAATGTTACACGGGAAAAATGGATATCTATTTTCCATTTTAGAAGACAAATCGTTAGAATTTTCAAGGTGTTTTTGAATTAGTGCCCGATGTGATGTGGCAAAATTGAGGACAGATGTATCTCAAATATGTTGAGCCCATGTCTCGCCATTTCATACGGGATCTCTTATAAGATCATCTTGTTTCAGCATTAGCATCAACTTTTTTTTTTTTTTTTGGGGGGGGGGGGGACAAATATGGCATCGTAGTCAATATTTTATGAGCTTCTTCATTTTGGAATACCTTTGATAAATATTATCAATTATGTAACTCCGTAAGATCACTTCTTGCATCATCCACTAACTACCTAGCTTTAGCTTTTGATGGGAGGAGTCGGTCTCATCCTCATGGAAGCGTAGCTGAGCGGCTATGTAGCATGGGTACTTCATTTAGGCCCCAGTACCCGTACCGGGTACTTACCCGACACTCCAAAAAACGTGTCCACTTATTTAATTCCTTTTTTTTTTTTTTTTGTAAATGATTGTTGCCCTCTTTTTAGGATTGTGGTTTTGTGCCCTTTTTTAGAATGAATCTTTTCTTGTCTTGTTTTGAACTTGTGGTTTTATGATTTGGTAGTGATATTGATGATCTACTGATGTTAATTATAACAATCTTGTTATGTTTATAGTCCTTGTGAATGCTTTTGTTATAGTGACACAATCTTGCTATAGAAGGATTTGTAATGTTGATCTTTAATGATAAAAGCAATCTTGTTATAATACTTATGGCTCTTGTAATGTGACTATTTGGACTTGTTTTTTATTAGCATTATATTGTTAATTTAAAAAAATAATATTTAATTTGTCGTACCCCAGCCGTACCTGTACCCAACATTTTTAGGATTTCCTCGTACCCCGTATCCGTATTGTGTCGTACCCGTGTCCCGTATCCATACCCGTGCTACATAGCTGAGCGGAACAATTATTGTCTAGTTGTATTTTCTCCTTAATTGCAGAAATCCTATGGTTATAGGTTTTTTTTTGGTTGGGTTTATAACCTTGACATCACCCTTCTTGCTTGGTTTGAATTGTGTCTGATTTGTTAAAGATGTACGAATACGTTATATAAATGCTTTAGTCACATTGTACTATAAAGAAGAGAAAAGTGCATTGTAATTTCAAATTTAGCATAAAGCTCTTATTAAATAAACAAACTAGCTTCGCACTTGGTACTAAAACACTATCATCTACTTATTCCACATATAATTATTGACAATTGGCTCATAAATACATATTTAACTATAGGATTCACTGATTTTGTGGTTTTACTGAATGGTGTTAGTTTTTTCATTAGTTATTTATTCCTTGCGTATTATATTTATTTATTTTGGGTAAGTATCTTCATTACACTTATAAGCTTGTGTCTATTAGTCTATATACTCTTACTTTAACATATTCCTTGTTTTGGGTATCTTGATCTTCATTTCCACGTCATCTGAGTAAAGGTTTGTCCCCATCAGCTAGTCTTTGCATTGTGATAAGAAAATCTTGGTTTTAAACTCCCGTACGTTCACTCTATGGTATTGCCTTTCTAATATTTTGAGACCGTACCGCAAGAAGTTTATAGGCAACCATGGTAGATCATTAGAGCATGGCTCGGTGATATTCTTACCCTTCGCGTGGAGTTTGTTTAAGAACAGCATTTACTACTGCACCACAATTTATTTA
Source organism: Hydrangea macrophylla (assembly GCA_033977485.1). Lineage (NCBI taxonomy): Eukaryota > Viridiplantae > Streptophyta > Magnoliopsida > Cornales > Hydrangeaceae > Hydrangea > Hydrangea macrophylla. The sequence continues at coordinate 23,525,428 of JASDAS010000019.1, read as the reverse complement.
CTTGGCTGAAGTATCTTTTGTAACTTCTTGTTGTGGGTGTAAGTGTGTAACAATATTTTGCTCTGTCATCAAGTAATTAGTGAATGGATCTACTATGTCCTATCCTTTGCCTTTCGGGATGGATTTGTGTTACACAACAATAGTACTACTATGGATCGACTACAATGATACCAATGAGTTGACATAACATATCCATCTTGTTGAGAAATTCAAATCCATAACGCGTCCCTTGCTTATTATTAGTCTTTGATTTATGAAAGAGCTGGGAATCAAGGACACTCCTTCACGGTCCATTCTCGACACTGTGTTGGATACCGACAAAATGCAGAACACTATGCTAGACAACCATAGTGCAAGTCCTACTCTCTTTTTTTATAATTTTTTTTTATGTTTCGATAAGCGCAAAGCACGCGACAGACCCCCTAAATAATTTGACATCGAGTGTAATATTGCTGAAAATTTTAAAAATAAAGTAGAATCTCAATTGTTTAAGGTCTTTTAATGATGAGGATTGTTAGTATTATTTGAACACATAATTTGAGTATTAGGAAATATGAGAACATAGGGTCTATGAAAGCATATAAGGCTTTTACAAACTGAGTAACTAAAGTTGTGCAATCAAAATAGGGATTTCGAAATCAAAAGTAATTAAGACATTAGACATCTTAGTTTTATGATGAGTTAATCTTATCACACGTGATAATAAATGTTTAAATATGGATATTTATCATTTGCCATATCTTACTGTGCATGTGTCCTAATCTAGGAAGCACAGGTGCGGCAGTCTGGCACTCAGTGCGGGTGCGGCTGCCTTTAATTAGTACACACCCAGTGCGGTTGCAGCTGCCTTTCCGAAGAGTCTGTGCTTCCTAGGTCCTAATTGTTAGGAAATTCTCGCGTTGCCATATTGTTTCTGTGGTCTCGTAGCCGTGTCTGTGCTTAGTGACTAGGGATACTGAGAATTGAATCCCATTACCATCATGGATGAAAATGGCACTTTTTGTTGGACATGTGATGGGCTATTGTGCTTGAGAGTAGTTTAGCGTCTTCAGTCTACTGTGACTGCTTGAAATCAATGGCAGTAGAGTAGAGAGTTTGTCTTCGGGGATGTTATGGGGCAAATGCCATTTTTATGTTAAAAAAAATATTGTTTCCTACAAAGGAATATTTCTGTTATTTATAATCAAGTACACTGCAATTAATGACATACCAGTGGGGATAATCTTTGAACTACCCTATTACTATTTCCAAATCATATACTAGCATTGCTTTATTTAGATTTTTTTTTGATGGAGTACTCTTCTGATACAAGTGGTGATAATCTTCTATTTGCCTTCCCCTTCAAGACCATGGGCAGATTAACTTATGAGTCTTTCGGTTTCAATTGAGCACTTCATGTTTAACTTGTGTACAGAGAAGAATGGTTCTAGCACTTCGACAACACTTTTAAATTTATAGTGAATACATTGATTGATTTACTTATCTACAATGTCTTTCTTGCAGACTGCAAGACTTTCAAAGAGAAGGTTGAGGAAGTAGCTGAATCACAAGAGAATAAGGCCAATGAGAGTGAGGAAGCGACCTCCACCGCTGACCTTCTAGAGAAGTTAAGTGTAGAGGAAAGCAAAGATCAAGAAGAGAAAACTAAGGCGGCGCCTGTTTCCGAGGAGAAAAAAGATGAAGTCAAGGAGGAAAATCCCAGTGATGAGAAATAGGACACAATTATGTCCATTCTAGGGTTTGAGTTTTAATCAAAAAGTTTGGTGGGATGTGTGTTGATTTCAAGTGAATAAGATCAAAATCTATCAATATATGGTATATTTTACTTTGTTCTTGAAGTTTTGGATTGGTTTGCAATTTTTGGGACGGTTCGGACCTCAGTTGAGTTTGTACCTGCAATATACTTGGTAATGTGATAGGTTGAGTTTTTATCATACTAGTTGTCCATTGTAATCTTGATTGTTTTGTTTAATGAAGGTACATTACTGTCATCTATTGATTATGGATTACCAGTGTTATATTTTGTCTAGAAGGGTGAAAAAGCTGTGATAATTAAGTACTCCGTATTCTGTTTACTTTTGCTGTGGTGATGGTGATATTTATTGATTGGATGATACGTTTTGTTTCCTGATCTTGTTTGTTGTTCAGATGCCAATTATTTTCAATTGCATGTGAACATATGTTTCTTTGTATGGTATTAAAGCTATAACAAAAATGCCCGAGTGAACCTCCAATGACTTTGACCAAAAAAATAAATAAATAAATAACCTCCAATGACTCATCTAAAGCTTGTTTCATGGATGAATCTAGAGAAAAAGACAAAGAAAACATAAAGGAAACACTTTCCTTTGTTTGGTTAATAGGAAATCCGTGTGGAAAAAAGGAATGAAAAGAGAGTATAGTGAAAATTAATTTAATATTTTTATTTTGCGAGTCTTCTCTTCTTCTTTTCTTGAATTATTATTGTATTTTGAATTTCTGACATTATTTAAGTATGGAGAAAAACAAAAGGAAAAACTCTAGGAAACGATTTTCCTTGATAATTTTCCTTTCTTTTTGCCTTATCTAAATCTATAAACTAAAGTAGAGCCTAATATCTCATGCATTAAACTTCGAAGTCAGGGTGTAAATGAGCTGAGCCGCTTAACAAGGGTTCGATAAATCGGCTCGCTCATTTGAGCTCGTGAACACGATCAATTAAGGTTCATGAAAAAGCTCGTTAATAGGTTTGATAATGAGCTTATAGTGACTTATATATATATATATATATATATACTAGTTTAAACGCACGTGCGTTGCACGTGAACGGTGTCTGTCTAAAAACTAATTAGGAACAGTAAGCCAAAATAAAAAATAATAATAATAAGATAAAAAAAAAGATTAAAATAAAAAAAAAAACACTTAAATTAGGTATAAAAAAATTAAAAAGAAGAAGAAGAAGAAGAAGAAGAATTCATGCAACTTCTACAATAAAAAAGATACACAAAGCACATACAACAATCAATTCATAGGGTAAAAATAATAAAAACTGTTGAATTATTCTTCTTAGACCATTTGTTTATTTGTTCAATAATAATATTTTTATGTTGCTATTTAATTGTTACCACATGTCCTAGCTATAATTCTTTCTTACATCTTTAATATTTTGAATTTACTATTTTCTTTGCTCATTAATTAATAATGACTATATATTTATTTATCATATGACCACATATGTTAGTATTTCATTAATTTACCGTGTTTGTATAGTAATTTATTAAACTATAAAATTATTTCATATGTTCTAATTAGAATAAGTTACAAATCAATCATGATCTAGCTTTCTTAAATATTTTTTTTATATACATTAAAATTTGATTCATACAAAAAGAATTTAGGGAGCCCTCTAGTTCAAGATGGTCAAACTTTTTGTACTGTATGGCTTGAAAATTATTAAAATCTTCAACCGAAATTTTTCATAAAGTCTCTATTGCCAAATTGCCAATATAATTGAAAGAATCACATAAGAAAAAAATTTTATAACAGAAATTGATATTAGAAAGTAATTGCTTATCCATGGAGTTCACCTAAAGAAAGAGAAAAGATATTGAAACATGACAGAAGAAGGGAAAAAAAATGGAATCCACTAAGACCAAAATAGAAAAAACCAATAGGATGGTAGTTTTAATTTAATTTAAAGTCCTAAAATTCTGAAAATGTATTGATAATCTATATCGAAAGAGACTTTTAGGCTCTATTTGGTGCACATATTGAAGATAGGAAAGAAACGAAAACACTAAGGAAAATATTTTCCTTTGTTCATGAGCTAAAAAGGGCCTAAGGGTGTCCATTAATTTGGTAAAACTGAAAATTAAGTGTTGAATTTTAAGTACTGGAAATTTTAAGCAGTTGAATTTGCAATACATAACACATGAGTATTTCAAGTATTGAAATAAAGTGCAATTAGTGATTATTTCTAGTCGAATTTTTTCAATTAACATGTTCAATGGATTTTTGGCTGCATTTTCAATTAGAGTAATGCTAGAGTCACAAAGAGATGCTTACAAAATGATATGGTATCCCATATGGCAGAATTAAGTGTGGTGACTCTTTCAATTAAGTGGCACATTATCAAATATATTGTACAAAATTTGTGCTTAAAACTTTAATTTACCACTTAATTGGTTATAATCACAAGCTAAATTTGTCTAGCTAACTTCCTATCTTTCTTGTGGAACTTAAACAATGATAACAATTCTACGAATTATTGCTAATAAAGATAACAATAGTAACTTTTCATAAAGAAAAATACTCAATTAAGTTTTACATTCAATAATTGTGTTGCTAAACGCATGGGTAAAATGGGAATGGAATAGGACACATGTCAGCATGGTAGTGGTGGATAAGCAAGAGTGAGAAAAATGCACTCTATGTTAAATGGGTAACCAAATATTAAAGTGGTTGAAATTGAATCCTAAAATTTTTTTAATGCATATCTTACCTAGAATAGGTTCGATAGAAGTTACCTATATTATTGTTGGTATGGAATAAACAAAATCGTGAGTGACTCATCATAAAGCTCCAAAAACGAAAAAAGAAGAAGAAGAAGAAAACAAATCAAGATTCTTTAAAAAGAGTTATGTAATACTAAGAATTGATATCAGGAGTTGATGGGTATAGTTTTATGTCTGTGAAATTACTTCAGTACCCTTAATGAAAACTGGATCCAATAACTGTAAATAGAAGTCCCGTCATGAGAAGGGAACTGATGTTACTATAACTAATAGTTTTTTTGTTTTCATTTTGACCATTAAGTTATTGAAAATATTACATTAATAGTAATGAGAATGAAATTTATAAATAAGTTGAATGAATGAATAGAAGAGTAAGGAATAATAATTACATTCAATGCAAAGCTTGAAAGTAAGAGAACACAAAGAGTAGACTGTTTTGTGAATCTTAATTAAAGTGTTAAAAAAATGTCCAAGACTATGGAGAACTTGGGAAGTGGAGACGTATAATAGAAATTAGATAATACCAGTAGGTTCTTTAATGCTATCATCAGTCTTCTAGTCCAAAAAAAAAAAGAAAAAAAAAAAAGAAAGGAGAGAGAGAGAGAGAGAGAGAGAGAGAGAGAGAGAGAGAGCGAGCTAAAATAATGTCTTAACAAATAGGGCTAAAAGTAAACCTGGGACTGAGAGGCTTGTGAATTCATGTTATTCTTCTACACGATTAATTTCTAGTACACAATTCCTTTATTTATTCCGAATACTTGATTTTCTTATTTATCCTAATTTAGATTGGACTTTGTTTCATCCAATGATCCAATACTCAATTAATCCATTCTGATCCACTTTAATCAAATTAAGAAGCAAAAAAATTTTACAATTACTCAAGGAACATACTTGGGTAAAGTTCTTTAGGTGTGGTTTGTTAGATTCTCTCTCACAACAGTGGGTCTACAGATTAAAAAAAATAATGTTTTTAAAATTATTTTATTTATTTATTTATTTATTTTCTAGTTAATTAGGGCCTCGCAATCGTGAGAGGAATCTAACAAACCATGTACAGCTAAGGAACTTTGCCCAAATGTGTTCAATTACTAAAATTCTTCTATTAATTAGCTATTGATTAAATGTGAGCTTTTAGATAGATTAGCTCTCAAACATTTGTATTAATTGAATGCTGAATGCAAGATTTATAATTGGAAGGTAAAATTTTTAAACTTCGCGAGTGTAAAAAGAATCATATACTACTAAAAATTGGTAATAGAAATTTAGTTAAGAGTCCTAAAATTCTTCATAGACATTTATTATAACTCTTTAAGAGACATATATGTTACTAATCCATCATTCACGTAACCCACCGTGGAGTCCAAAAAAAGAAAAGAAAAGAGGAGTTATTACACTAACACCCCTTCAACTATGACCATTTTCAATTGCCCTCAACTATAAAACTCAACAAATTGACCCTATCAACTATTTTAACTTTTCACTAACAGCCCTTTTGTTAGATTGTAGTTGAAAAATTGATTACTTTTGTATCATGTTACCAATATAAAAGTGTTAACAACATAACATTTTTGTCTCTTCTTTGAGTTGTTGAAATTTTAAGAACAAAATTGCCTAAAATTTGGTATACAACAAAGGGCAATTATTATGCAACAAATGATATTTTTGTCATAAAATTTCCAATGGCTCCAAGGAGGGACAAATAGATATCATGTTGCTAATAGTTTGTATCATATGTTGCTCACATGATAATAAAAAAATAAAATATAAATTTAAAAAAAAAAAAAAGAAAAAGAAAAAAAAAGCGTTCTTTTTTGGGACAGAATTCTAATGGAAGGGGTTTAGAGAAAAATGCAATAGTTGCAGGGAGTTAGTTTGTCAAGTTTTATAGTTTAGGGGCGTATTTAAAAAAGAGTCATATTTGAACTAAAGTGTGATTGCCTTTTTTTCTTTTCTTTTTTTATTTTTATTTTTTATTTGTAAATTCCGATGGGAACTTGAGTTGTTTGGAAAGAGTTGTTAATAGGATTAAAGTGGTAATAAAGTTGTTTAGGATTAATAGTATACCACTTTAATCCTATTGGAAGGAGTTGTTTAGGATTATCATGGACGGACCCAAAAAAAAAAAAAAATGGTATACTAAAGTTGTTAAAATTCTAAGAAAATTACTTAAGTGAAAGTGCACCGATTGATAAAAGTGTAAACCACTTATGGGCATCGGTAATTATCAGTTGCTTTATATCTAAAATACTAAAACCGTCCCACAAATGAATTTACCAAAATAACCACTACGATCTAGATTTGTAATATTTGTTGATCTATCTCTGCACATAAACATACACATAACAAACAAATATACATACGCATATAATATATACAAAAAGAGGTTATCAAAAAAAAAAAGTCCAAGAAAAAGAAAAAAAAAACCAATGGATTAAGTTTATTCTAGAGTCCAACAAAAAGAAAGTTGATCTATGAGGCACATAAACATACACATAATATACAAATATGCATACGTATATAATATATATATATATATATACAAAAAGAGGTTTTAAAAAAAAAAAAAAGAGTTCAACAAAACGAAAAAAAAAAAAAAAAAAAAAAAACCAATAGATTTAGTTTATTCTAGAGTCCAAAAAGAAAAAACCAACCAAACACATAGATGTTATTAAGTTGTAGGACTCTTATGACATGGGGACACTACCAATAAAAAAGTGGTATACTAAACTTTTAAAACTCTAAATTCTAAGGAAATTAGTTAAGTAACAGTGCACCGATTGATAAAAGTGTAACACACTTATGCGCATTGGTACATTTATATATATTATAGATATATCGGAGTATAAAACTAAATAATTTTAGACGAAATATGACATTTCGTAAATAGACTTGAAAATGATTGTTTTATTATTGAACTATATAGTTTAAAAGAGCGCGCGAAAAAGCTCGTTAAAAAGGTCGTGAGAAAACTCGCAAGCACTTGAAAACTCGGCTCATTTGAGCTCGTAAGTAAGCTCGCGTATACACCCCTACTTGGAAGTTGGGCTTTATACTAGTTCTCTGCTTGTGTTGCTTAGCTTACAGTTGTGTGTGGCTTGGTAGGGTTTGTAAAAGAACCAAAGATTAGTCTTATTAAACTCAGAATTTTTTGACACAGTTCTTTTTTATTTCAAACCACACCTCTTATTCTCTTTCCTAAGATCACCACCAGATTAGTCTAACCAACTACTGATTCTTTCCTATGTTTTCTTCTGTTTCGGTAAAGTTTTTAGAGTAATGCTATGCTTCTCAATTTTTTCCCCCAAAAGTACATCTCAAATGATGTGACAGTGGGGCCACATAAACAACTTTCAATCAACATTCAACTGGTCCCACTATAGTAGACCTGACCCCACTACCACATCATTTGAGATGCACTTCTGAAAAAATTTAAAAAAAAAAAAAAAATTGGAAAGCATAGGATTACTCAAGTTTTTAATATTGCTGTTGAATGTAATGGGCCTAACCTCGTGGGGTAAAATATAATTAACTCTAAATTGTATATGGTGAAAGCAACAGAATAGTTCCATTTGCTAGCTCTTGAATCTTGATTGGTATATGTTACCATCACCTGCATCTGCATATGGTTAAGCTTATTAGCAGCATTCATCCCTCATCAGCACAGCTTATCACGGGGCCAGACAACTTTCGGAGGCCTAGTTAAGGTTCACCATCTTTTCTTAGAATAATGCACTGAAATCCAAGTAATCATCCATAACAGAGAGATGATCTCTCTCTCTCTCTCTCTCTCTCTCTCTCTCTCTCTCTCTCTCTCTCTCTGTTATGTACATAGATTACTTGGATTTTTTTTGTTTTTTAAATTAAAATACAGTCCAACTGAACAAGGAAATCATATTCCTTGTGCAATGGTTTTTTTTTTCCCCTTTGCTGTACTAGATTCATGCAAACGTTGGATGACGGATGATACGAGGAAATAAGTCTCCACTAATTTCCTAATAACATATTATATGACAAAAGTGTAATATATTTACTTTACATCTGGTTTTCCCAATCATATCTGACAGATTCATGATTCAGGCAGAAGAAAAAATACAGGAGAATTTTTCTTAATAAATAATTCACTGAAGAAAATATTTAAAGGGTGTTTGGCAACAACTTTTGGTGTTCATGAGTGATTATGAAACTCTAAAAGCTAAAATAAAACTATCTGACGTATCAGATTCTCCGATTGAATCTCAAAAAAACAAAAATGTGAGTTACTCGGCACAAATTTGCATATTGGCCATAGGCCATACCCACCACCTCCTTGGGCAGCCTTTATTCAAAAACAAATTTTTTTTGGCAATTGAATCACACCGGACACCATGCCAAACGGAACCCTAGTTTAGGCACAAGAATAGCCCAGTCAAACGCAATCTAAAAGCTATAGACTTAAGAATGTACATCAATAAGTCGAAAAATATGAAATGGCCAATATGATGAGGGCTTGGCCCGGTCTGAAGGAAGAAGAAAGTAGACCTTGTAGAAAAGGCGCGTGAGATGCTTCGGTTGCTCCTAGGCAGGTTGTAGGCCTCGAAATCACTTTATTTAGGTGTCAATGACTGAGATGACATCTCATTACAAGTGTGGCGTAGAGATTTACGCCCCTCAACAATTCGCCCGTCAATTTGGTTTGGAACAGGGGATTCCTTTCCCGCCCATTTCCCTTAATCAAGATTCTATTTACCGCCCAGCTTTCACAACAACGAGGACTGAGGTTGAAGAGGCTGATGAAAAGGCCCAGGTTTAAGAATTCCTTTTTTTTGCTTTTCATCCAATCTCTTTCCGCCCTACCCGCAATGAGTTTTATGCCACCTGGTGGTCTGGCCACTTTGTGGTGAACCACCCGCACTCAAGTGAAGCTATACTTAGTCAACTGTCTCCACCTGACTATAGTCATTTGAAACCGTACTGTTCACTTCCGCCACCAGCACCAGAAGGGGAGGTGAACTAGAAGAGGCAGGCAGCCCTCGTAGTCACGATTAGGCCTGTGTTCCGTGTGTGGGGGCCCCTTTCAGGGTCCTGCATTTAGGGTTATAGTTATCTATAGGAGGCCCTGTAAGCCCAATATAGAGCTCTATAAAGAGAGTTTAAAGATACTAAGCTATAGAGACCTTCAAGCTTGTTTTACGAGTCCTTCAGATTACATAAAAAGAGGCATTGAACTCGTTTAGCTCATAGCTCAAACTGTCTGAACTAGCTCAGAACTCAGAGCTACAAGATAGGTAGAAGCCCTATCCTATTCCTATTCAGGAATAGTGGGCTTCCCCATCCCCCTCCTTTAGCTCAGTAACTCAATCTTTTTATAGTTCTCTTAGACAAATAGGGGTAAGAGACATCCTTCTAGAGCTTTCAGAGAGTTAAGAATTTGTTCTTACTTTCTTAAAGACAATTAAGAAATTGAAGTGTCGTGCAAACAATAGTGTCAACTAGTTAATGCAAGTTAGAACAAGGAAAGCTACATTAGGTCATTCTGTCACTCCCTCTTATACGCTCTCCCCTATGCTTTTTGGGCTTCGGGGAGAACTCTATGAGTCCGTTCCCTCATTCCTACTTTCAGAGAATTGAATGAACCACAACTCGGGCCCCATCCTCCAATGGGTCCCTTCGCTCAATTAAGAGTTCTTAAGTAAGAAGTTACTCTAGATTAAATAAAGAAATTAACTCAAACTCAGATTGTCATAAGTGACCAGTGAACCTTCGGATATTAAGATAAAATATTTCTGTTTAATATTGCAATTAGTTGCAACTTTTATCTTTTTTCCCTGTAAGAAACCACACAATAAAAGTTACATATTTCTTGAAAACAGCAATTAGTTTCATGATAGTCAGTCAGCCATCCAGTAAAAAGTTGACCAGAAACTGCCACAAGAGAAGGCAAGTTTTCAACTTCCAACCTGGGCAGCCAGGACACAAATTACCACAACTATCTACTCCAAATACTTCTTCCCAACCAAACCACCCCCAACTACTGGGCCTTCTTATGAAGTTTCTCAAACACCACTGTACACTTATATTATGGTTATGCAAAATGTGTGGCAGCCACCTCATAGGAAATGCTGATTTAGGGCAAACAACCTGACTAAAATAAACAGGTATATACCACTATCTGCATTCCAGGCTAACCCATTTGCTACAACATATATTTTGTAAGTTATGGTGACATTGAATCGCCCGTTGATGTGAGCATCTGTATATCTGTTTCCTCGGCTGTCCCTTTCGGAGCGCAATTAACCTTGGAATCACCTGCAGAAACCAAATATAAGGCTACCATCCTTAAAATACGCGAGAAACACAGTAGTAATGAAATTGCATATATTACCAAAAATCGAATCAGTAGTTGGACAACTTGGTGATGTACTCCTCATAAGATCTGCAAGAATTACAATAGATTGCAATAAGCGGTCAAATCTGTTCCGCAATCTACAAGAAGCACATATACAAGCATAACTATCACAATTATCTATGTTCATGGGAAACAAAGAAAAACTCAGAATTACCAGAGTGACATATGGGAAGTGACTAATGGAAAATACCATGCTCTTGAAAATAGATTCCAAGATGTTTAACAGATTTTAGTTCTTTCTCATTACGTTTGGTTCTCTTGTCATAATTACACGTTGCATTTTATTTCAAGAATCTTAGCAAATCGCTTTCGCGTTCATGTGGAATGAAAAAATGTGCAATCTTAGTTGTCTATGGTTCAAATTCTTAGGATAGTAAACTTGCAGGCCGAAGTGTATCACACACATTCTATTTACTTCTTCACAACGGTTACGATTTTGCTGGGTTAGTCAAGATCCACTTAGTGATTTGAGATTAATCCCAAGTCCTGACGCTCACCTATAAAATCAAAGGAAAGGAGTTGGGTACTTTTCCTACTATTTTAAAGTGTGATTGATCCATGTGTACAAGTGAGTCTATGTGGCACATACCAACCAATAGTACCTTAAAACAGGACGAAAAGCACCCGAGGAAAAGCACTGAAGTGTTATCCATCATTCTCTCTCCTAAGGGCTTCACTGATGCATGCAAATGCATTAGACTGCTCATATTTAAGAGATAATGGAAAAGGGTGAGAACAAATTAGGGTTTGGAGGACCAAAACCCTAGAAGAAGAGCTCTAGGCTCAATTTGGTATAAAACCAATTACAAATATCAAAATAATCAAAAGCTACTTTATCCTAGCCCTAGCCTACTATTTACACTAAATATAAGTCATGCTAACATCAAATGCTTGTGACTAAACCAAAATAACAACTAAGACAAATAACATAAAAATTACTATTAATAAAGCATAGTCTACATCATACTCTCCCTCTAAAAGAAACTTGCCCTCAAGTTTAACAACTAGCTTCCTCATTTTGACTTCGGTAGTGGCTTTCCTCTTACGATTAATCTTGGAAAATGTCATAGTTACCATCCCATAATCAAATTATCTAAACAAGATGTAGCCTTGTTCTTCAAATTCCCAATTCCTTTTAATTCCCATAACCTTTTTATAGATTCATCTTCAAATATCTTCTCGTTTTCATTATTACACAACTCAATCGCAAATTCATCTCCCAAGGCGGGTGTCTTCAATATTTCACCTTTCACCAACCCTCAACAAAAACTTCCAATTCAATCGTGTCTTATCCTCAATACAAAAAGCATCTCCAGTATTAATGATATATATTTTTTTTTTCTAAACTCACTTTTATAGCCATACTCATCTTCACAATTTATTAAAGCAACCAAGGATATTTAAGGCACAAGGCGCAAAGGTCTCCTGGAGCCTAGGCGCGAGGCACACTTTTTACATGATTTTATTTTACTTGATTTTACATGTAAATAGCTTATCTAAAATCTGATTTTACATTATTATATACAACTTAAAGAGATTAAGTCATCAATAATGAACACTAAGTATATAGAACTGGAGGGGCGGGGGGGGGGGGGGGGGGGGGGGGGGGGGGGGGGGGCAGAAAGAACAGAACCAAAAAAAAAAAAGAATAGAAAAAAAGAAAAAAGAAAAAGATAAGAAATAACATAACAAAGAAAGAAAGAAAGAACACGATAAAAATAATAGTAATAAAGGAGATGAATTGATTCATAAAGGGCAAAAAAAAAAAATAAATAAATAAAGACTGTTAAGTGGTTTTGTCTCTTTCATAGAATTGAAGAAAAAGAAGAAAAAGGCAGCGAAGAAGAAAAAGGCAGCAGGAAAGAAGAGAGAGAGAGAGAGAGAGAGAGAGGGTCACGACTTGCTCTAGGGCTAGCGAAGAAGAAGAAGAAGAAGAAGAAAATACCTAGTAAGGCTGGTATGGGCTTGCGAGTGTGCAACGAGGGTTCGTAGGGCTCGCGATCTCCTTTTCTTCTTCCTTTCTTCTTTCCTTTTTTTTTTCCCACGCTAAACTGAAGGGATTGGGATTTGGGGGGGTAAAAATTGGGAATTGGGCCTCGCTTCATTAGGAGCGCACCTCATGCGCCCTGAGCCACGACGAAAAACCCCAAAAGGCACGCCTAGATTGCGCCATGTTGAAGGGCCTGCGCCCTGCCTTAGGCAAGGCTCATAGCTTGCGCCCGCCTACGCCACGCGCGAGGTGTGCATTTCACAACAGAGAAAGCAACACCATTCTTCTTTTGAGACCAAAGAAGTTGAATAAAGTCCAATTTCAGGTAGTCAAACTTGCTCCCATAGCAATCATCAAATAGTGGCTTCTTATCCAATTCAGTGTCATCTACTTCCCTTTGGTTTTCTTCAAACTCGCTCTCATAACAATAGTCGAATGTTGGTTTCTCACGTAATCCCTTTTCATCTTGTCTTTCCTCAAACTCACTTTCAAAACTATCATCAAATGTTGGGTACTCACTCGATTCTTTTACAACTTCTTGGTTAAGCTCATCATCAAACCCATTTTCATAAGTTCGCCAAATATCGGGTCCTCATCCAAGGACTCATCGAACTTTGGTTCCTCATTCAAATACTCATCGAACCTTGATTCCTCATCTAAGTAATCATCGAACTTTAATTTATCATCGAAGTTGAACGCATCCAAAGTGGATCTCAACTCCCGACATTTGGTTGAGACATAATCCATGGATGATAACTTACTTTCTAATTTCCTCTTCATTGTGCACCACTCCTTGATTTTCGGTTTTCCCATTCTCTTTCTAACAAATTTGAGTTGTTGCCACCAACTTGCAGCACCCCCTTTCAAACACTTCTCCACCAATTTCACTTTCCTTTCTTTAATTACATTATAGTAATTGAATAGGTCTTCGAGTTCTTTCAACCACTTATCAAACTCCAATTCATCTCCATAGAATTTCGGAATTTGGATTCTACCAAAAAGAGGTTGCAAACACCTCACCTTAACAATTAAGGTGGCAATTTGCCTTCGTAATTCCTCTATTTCATGTCGTTGGGTACCCTTAGGTCCCAAGGAATGTGCTAGATCAAATTTAGCCGCATCCTCAAAATACATGGCATTTCCTTGCCCTCTACCCATTCTACCTCTTCCTCTTTGAGCCATAAGCAACTCACAAACAAATTGGTACCAAAAGTGTAAAGACTGAAGTGAATCTCTAACCACAAGTCAACAAAGTCTAAACCACAACAGAAAAGAGACTATTCAAAGCCACAAATGAAGATCCAACCAGCCAAATCAAATTGACAACCAAACAGCGTATAGTTCAACCCACAAATAATCAGCAAGCCAATTCTCAAATTACAACGAAATAATGGTTGCTGAAAACTACCACCTCAGCCCCAATCAAAGCAAATTACAGCCACAAGAAATCCCAAAATTGAAATCGAAACCCAGTTGCAACTTAAAGTTGACTTACCCAATCAGAAAGCGAACCCTCTAGCAGTCACAGCTCAATTGTGAAGCCAATACCAACAGGATGATCACAATTCAGTTTAAACTTTGGGTCAAAAATCAAAATCACATCCGCGACTAAAACCTCAGCGTGAACCAGTCGCAAGGTCTGGTGTGGTTCGAATTTCCTTCAAGATGGTTCGTACGAGCTTTGATAAGAGTTTCGGATGGTTCGTAACCACCACAAGGTAGTTACGAAGTGGGAGTTGATGTCGCCGACAATCAGAGGGACTGTTTGGCTTGAAATCAACAAATACTCCACTCAGTTGAAGCAATCACAAGCTGGGTCACAGTCGCGAGTCGCCTACTACCTCGTACGCAGCAATTACCCAGGTCGGCTGATGTTAGCGACACAACTAATGTGTTCGCTATCTCCAAAAATTGAGTCGATCCTTTCGAGATTGTTCGAGAAGACTGCCGGCTTGTTCGCAAGGCTCTGGCGAGCTGGGACTGTTGTCGTCGATAGTCGCAAGGCTATTTAGGCTATGTTTGGTTGAGATTCACACATCCACTTTTTGATCTCAAGCTCTGATACCAAATGATGCATGCAAATGCATTAGACTGCTCATATTTAAGAGATAATTGAACAGGGTAAGAACAAATTAGGGTTTGGAGAACCAAAACTCTAGAAGAAGAGCTCAAGGCTCAATTTGGTATAAAACCAATTACAAATATCAAAATAATCAAAAGCTACTTTACCCTAGCCCTAGCCTACTATTTATACTAAATATAAGTCATGCTAACATCACATGCTTGTGACTAAACCAAAATAATAACTAAGACAAATAACATAAAAAATACTATTAATAAAGCATAAGGAACTACATCATTCACCAATAAAAGCACTACCCTCCACACGGCAAAGGGCAACCCTCACCAAATTTTTTTTTTTGCCAGTATTGGTTGCTTCAACCACCAAATCAAGCTTTGCATTGAGCCATGGTAGCCCATAACAGACTCTAGTCTTCACAGACCTATTCGCACTTAAAGGCTTTGTTTGGTTCATGGATTTGGTGAGAGAACAGAGGGGAAAGGAAAACAAGATGGAAAACTAGTCCCATCCGTAAGGTAAAAGGAGCTAGTTTTCCATCTTGTTTTCTTTCCCTTCTCTTTTCCCTCACCAAATTCATGAACCAAACAGAGCCTAAGGGAGCCATCGATTAAGAATTATTGTCGCTGTAATTTTCAATTTTAATCCTTTTCCATACTAGCCACAAAGATTGCATAGAAGCGCGTGAGTCTTCATGTGTGTTCACATCCAAACCAGAGAGAGAGAGAGAGAGAGAGAGAGAGAGAGAGAGAGAGAGAGAGAATCCATATAGTCTTGCTAACTAAGACGAGCAAATCAAACTTTAATAAAACCGTTTAGCAATAAGACAAATATGTTGCATAGGTACAAGAAAGGGACGTGAAGAGAAACATCGTGAGAGAGAGAGAGAGAGAGAGAGAGAGAGAGGGCAGGGGGAGGAATAGAAATTACATACCAGGTGAATTACGCGGTGCCTTGACAGCATCAAAGTTCTTATAAGTATAGCCAACAAAACTTAAATCTTTGGGAGTTAATAGCATCTGTCATTAAGTAATTTGAGGGGTAAAATCAGAAGCCTTACTTAATACAGGAGTCTTCGATGTATAACTAACAGAAATTTAAGATCCCGTTTGGGATAGTTTTTTCAGGTCAACAATGAGTTATAAAAAATGTGACCGGTTGGAATAGCGTTTTCACAGCTTTCTAAAAAAAATCTAATTCCTTTTTTAAAGCTTAAAAAACAGCTTTTCTGAAAGAAAAAAAAAACCCCAATTTGTAGCTTTTGAAAAAATCTCTTATCCTAATCAGTGATTATTTTAAAAGCTAAGACGATGGAACTCCAAGTCCTTGGGAGTTAGTAGCACCCATTATGAAGTACTATGAGGGGGTGCCTTAATTCAACGATGCATAGGCTTCATTTCAGTAGTGCATAGATACATACAAGCACGACTAACTACAAACCTTCCGTGAGGGTCCCGAGCCAGTTCTTGAAGGTGATGGATTATCCAACTGACACCGAATCAAACGAAATAATTCCATTAATACAGTAATTGCCAAGGAAACATATCTAGATGAACCATGAAGTGAAGGAAACATCCAAAACATATAATTTATGAGTAACGCTTAATATGGTTCTCAAATGCTTTAACAGTCGTACGAGATGCGGCAGTGGTTGGAGGTACCACATAACACTGCATGTGGTACAACTGGCAGAGCTTTGGGATACAAATTTCGGAATCATAGCTTTATTCCTACTATATACCATATGTAAGGAAATACAATATGGGAATTCTGAAAACTTAAGGTATGAATGATTGCGTGCATAAGCTGAGAGAACTCAACAACTGAGAATCCTATGTCTCCCCAAGAAGGCAAATAAAATATTCCAAAAGACACATCTCTCCTTGTGGTGGTGGTGGTGGTGGTTGACAAGACATGAAATTCAAAGATGTAATCGAACAGAAGTCCAGGGGAATTACTTATAACATTTGTATAGATTAAAATCATCAAGACTTTTGACTTTCGAGCAGAAAGGTACAAGAATAAAAGTTGCAATGCAAACAGCTTGCACTTAATAATCAATGAAAACCACCGAATACAGTTACTTCAACAATGTACAGCAATTGTATGATCGTAAAGTGGAAAATGAATCAGCCTGCTGGTATAAATTACTATTGAGCAAGATTTTCTAACAACAGTCTTAAGCTAGACAAGCAAATGCACAAAAACTACTACAAACACCATATCAGTAGCATATCTACCGTAGCTATTTTTTAGTAATAGAACCATGGATGTTAGAATTGGTCCATTCAAGAATTGAACCCGATACGATCCAAGGTTCAATACGATTCACATTTCAATTTTGAACTCTGAAGTTTTAAGTAGAAAATTAAAATTTTGAACATTTGAGTCTTAATATTGCATGAATTATGAAACTTGTGTTAAATTGTTATTTGTCCATTTTAAGCATTGTACATGTAAATATTTATATATTATTTGTTTTTCCGAAGGAAAAAAAAAAAAAAAAAAAAGAAGAAGAAGTGAATAGCACAATTCGCAAGTTTGACAAATCGATTCAAGATTCAATTCATGATTTGACAACAGTGAATAGCACAATGATTGAAACACACAAAACAAGGAAAGGGATAAGTGTTTATACTTCATCAAACTTCATAAAGTTCTGGGTGTCTAGCTCGCCGTTGACTTCGGGTTTAAAAGCTGCCTCCATTTCATACAGTTTATCCCATACGATATCCTTGAACCAGGGATGAGCCTGGTACAGTAAACTTGCAGTAAACATGAGATGAAGATGAACAGAAGAATGAAAAATTCAGGAAAAATTTAATTGATTCAAAAAACTACCTTAATTTGGTCTGCTCCTCCAGTACCCAACCTATGTTCAACATCACATAGCAGCCTACAA
Source organism: Hydrangea macrophylla (assembly GCA_033977485.1). Lineage (NCBI taxonomy): Eukaryota > Viridiplantae > Streptophyta > Magnoliopsida > Cornales > Hydrangeaceae > Hydrangea > Hydrangea macrophylla. The sequence continues at coordinate 23,507,578 of JASDAS010000019.1, read as the reverse complement.
ATAAGATCCCTCGCCTCAGGTGTCAACTTTGCATCTTCTGGAAATTTTAGGTGATTTCTCCAATGAACAATCTAACAGTCATTCACAAACATGTCTTGAGGAAATTTCTCGTGGATAATGCAAGAGTCACCAATGCCGCTTATAGCCAAAAACTTGATTAATGGTAGGCAAAATTTGCATGTAATCACAGTTACTAGTTACTAGGGATGCACATGGTCCATTTTGGTTCAGACTAGTCAAACACAGAACCGAATCCGTTTATTTTGAACCAGAACTAGGAATGAAAACGATTCGGTTCGGTTCAGTGGGATTTTCACGGGAGTCGATCGTTTCGGTTCGGTATAGTGTATTTTCGGTTCAGATCAGTGTTTACACTGGAGAGATTTTTTGAAAACTGACCAAACCGATCAGTTCGGTCGGTGCATTCGGTTTTCTTTTACCCCTAACCACCACCAAGCCAAATCAAACAGAAAATTCCTGGGTTGGTTCTGGTCTCCTAAAAACCAATCAATATTTGGATTTTTTTTTTTTCTCTAAGCCTGATTATAGTAGTAATAGCAACCATTAACCAATTATTGACAATAATGATGCTATAAACAATAAGGGTGCGTTTGATAAAACTAAACATTAAGTGCTGAAAATGTTAAGTGATTTTTATTTGCAATATTAAAAACAGTGTTTCAAGAACTAAAATAGACTGCATTCAGTGATTATTTTCAGTAAAAAAATTTCACTAAACATTTTCAGGGAAATTTTGACTGCTTTTTCAATTAAGTGGTACATTATCAAACGCACTGAAAAAAATTAAGTGCTGAAAATTTTTATTTTCACCACATAATTGGGTTATCAAACACACCCTAAGACTCTGTTATGGTAGTGTCAGCAAAATAATTATAAGACAAAAAAGCAAGGCGTACACACCCAAGTGGATCTATTTGGCCCACCTCTTCAAGGTTCATTTCCTTGCTAAAACATAAAGTAGAACGCTGAATTTTCTCAATGTGATCAAACTTTAAGACTTCTCTACAGCTAAGCAAAGTACATTGATACTTCAATATGTTAGGAGCACGCATGTTGAACACAACATTGCATCAGTATGAGCGAATGATACGTGCCTGATTCACTTACTATATGACTCGTTCCTAACAAGTCTGAAACAAAAGAAAAATGTAATGGATATATGCTTTCCTCAAAAATTTCATAGCATACTTCCTTTATCCTTCATGCGGAGGTATTTAAAATGAGTATCCATGAATCCATGTCCTTCATTGCAGAGATAACTTGATTTGATCTTAGCTAAAATTGATGAAGTAAAATTGGATGCAACAAAAAATTGGACAAAGTGACGTTACGAATCCAACACTGGGAAACACAGCCACTCAAAATTCAAGTAGCAGAGTAATATAAAAATGAAATAAGAAGGCATAAAAGCAAAACACACACACAAAGAAAGTTACCTTCCTACAAGCGGTTATTGGGTCATCTGAATAAAATGGAGGGTAGCCGACAAGCATCTCATACATTATTGCCCCTAACGACCACCTGCAATTAAGTCCATTCAACAGAAAGATGATGATAGGTAAAAAGCCGCACATTTAACTTTTAATAGAGGCACACATACAATATTGTACAAGAAGCTGAAATGCCTCAAAGTAATTTGGAGAAGGAGCAACCACAAAAAGGATTATAAACCTTAATTAGATCTATATTTCATAAAATACTGAAGTCAAATTCACTTGATACACTGTCTTCCATAAAGTTCAATACATTACAAACAAACGTGTTTCATAAGGAAGGGCCAAACTAGGTTTATTTGAATATCCTTTGTCTGGATTTTCATTGCCAACACTGGGTTCGCTGAACTGGTTTAGCTAGCAAAAAATTAACTGACATTAATAGTAATTAGTAATTACACAGGATGTATTGTCGGTAGTTCTCTAACCATTAAACTTGTTAAGGAGTAAAACAGAGTAAAAAATGCTTTTGCCCCCCACTATACATAATCAAAACAAGAAAATTTGTACATAGCATTTTGTACTTAACATAACAGAATAAAGAAACATGAGTTCAGTTCAAAAGTTCACATCTACCAGGCTTGCACCATAGGCACAATGTTCACACATGGGAAAAGTAAAGCCAAAACGTTCATGGGAGAAGACCTTAAAAATGACAGACACGAGACAATATTGAGGAAGAGGAACAAGGCAAGAGACTAGTTGAAGAGATACAGAGCAATGGAATTTGAGATATAAAAGACAGATAAATGGAGAGAGAGAGAGAGAGAATGAGTTTTTTTTTTTTTTTTTTTTTGTGTGTGTGTGTGTGTGTGTGTGTGTGTGAGAGAGAGAGAGAGAGATAAGTTGATTTGACCAAACATTGTCTTTTGTAGAATGAGAGTAAGGGTACATTAGGCATTTAAGACATATTTATAACTTCAGAACTTAAGTCCATCAATTTTTTTAACGGAGAGTTGACGGAGGGGGGAATCTGATACGCATTTCAAACCTGGAGGGAGGTATGTGATATTATTGAAACGTGATGGGTGGCGAGTGTTATCGGAGCAAACCTCAGGGGGTCTAGGTGATATTTACCCTATTACAAGGGTTGAAAATTCACATTTTCTATTTTGTGGCTGATGAGATTTGATAGTAGAAACTAACTTTTGTATATTCACATGGTCTGGAAACAACTGAGAACACCAACTTGGTGTTTCTGAAAAGGGAGGGGAGGGAGGATTTGAACTAACCACCCTCAAAAGTGCCTGAAAACCACACATTTTACAGTAGAACTAAGTTAACTAACCTACCATGCTGCTATTGTTCACGACAGGTTCTTATCCAAGCAGAAAGTTGACTGTGTTGACTTTGTAAAATCGCGGAAATGCCAAAATTCCTTTTATTGGAATTGAAATTGGAATTGGGGAAAAAAAATACAATAAATCCCACTCTCCCCTAAAAACACCAAAAGGGCCCAACTCCCATCACCAATCATCCTCTCGGCTCATTCATTTGCTCACTATCTTTTTTCTTTATCTATGTATGTACTGGTAATTTTGAAACTACAATAACTATAAAATTAAATTTGAGGTTTAAACTAATGATTTGATTCTTTAGATCTCCGTTATATTAAGAGTGTGTATTAAAATTATTTGGTGCAAAATAAAACTCAGCTCAGCTCAAAAATGCATATTGCTGACTAACAAGTCGGGCATTCATAAATTCTGTTTCACCATTCTACTTTATCCAAAATAATGACTTCACTTAAGCTACAAGATACTAATATAACCCGTTAATTTTGGTCTTCTCTTTCCTCTAGCACTATCCTCAACGTGGACCATGTCACTCCTCCCATGTGAAGTTATATGGTTGCCGACTTGCCGCCCCCACATGTTGAACAATCTTACTAGGTTTTCGATCCTTTTACCTTCAAAGAGAGCTGCTTCCACCATCTCAAGGATATACTTGTTTCTAACTAACGTTCTTCTCAAGTCTGACTATTTTCCTTGTCTCGTAATATGTAATCTGGTCATGTTTATTCTTTAAACATGTTTGCAAGCCACCTAACATTCTGTCACATAACATAGTGATGCAGACAACAAGAAGCACTAGAAAGCATAGAATCAAAGATATCAGGGCGAAGTTCTATTGGCTTGATTTCAAGGCAGGACCACTTGAGATGTTCAATAATGAAGCTTTAAAGTTAATAGAGTCTTATTTTCTATTTTATCTTAAGTTAGTTTGAAGTTAGTTTTTATGTTTCATTAAGTTTCTTGAGTCGGGTATTTCTGTAATTTCAGAATTTCTGGAGATGGACTGTGGTTGTGACCCATGCGTCATCCTTTGAGTCAAGTTTTGTTTTCTAGGTCTTATTTATGGAATATGGAAAGGTCTAAATAAGTCTTAGTAGTCAGTTTCCTATTTCCAAATTGGAAATTAAGTAGTCTTAATCAAATAGGAATCCTAGAGTCTATACAAAGCTACGTAAGGTTTTTAATTTGATGGGGAATAATAATACTGAATTTTGAGAGCCCCAGAGTTTCTTAAGAACTGGGAGATGCAATTCACACCCTAGGTGTGATGCCAAAGGATTCTAGGTGTGACGCCAAGTTCTATCTTCCCTTTGTTCTACTAGTCTTCTTTCTTCCCTGATTTGCTGCACTCTAGCTTTCAAAATCATCATATTCAGACCCCCAAATTTCTTATTTTCACCCGTAACCTTAGATTCTATGAAATACTCAACCCAACGCTAAAGTACTGTTCACAGCACCCAGAACAGCCCAATGTTCTTCCCTTTTCCTTTGTTTGATCATAACCACTTCACTTGTCCTACATCACATAGAGTATCAATGACCAAACAGTATAATAGTAGTTCTTTTAAAAATTCCTCCAGTAATAAGATACATGTTTGTCATACAAATTGTTTGAGGCAGCCCACTTAACTAAACTAATTGGCAGCATCATCTCCATTCTGTCACTATAATTTTTATCACATCATTGTTCCCATTCCAAATTTTGTTTGGAGTTACATCACATATATTGTAGTTGTTGAAGCTTGATATACATTATTGGGCCCATTCTCTAACAACTTAAGCTTTTGGAGTAGGTGGTAACTTAACATGGTATTAGAGCCTTGTTTGTAGGAGGTCCAGGGTTCGACTCTCTATCCCCGCTTTGTTGTGCATATTGCACTTTGTTATTTCTCTCTACTATGATGGAGTTTGGTTTGTTTGCTCTCCACGTGCAAGTCAGGGTTGCACGTGAGGGAGGGTGTTGAAGCTTGATATACATTGTTGGGCCCATTCTCTAACAGCTTAAGCTTTTGGAGTAGTTGGTAACTTAACAGTAGTTTTAACCTAATTTACTTGAACTACTCTAAATCAGGCTAATCAGCTAACAAAGTCTCTTTTTTTTCTACAGAACAAAACTGGTGCATTATTAACAGAATAGAAAAAAATAACTCCTGCTTCGAAATGATTCACTGAACTATATACTAATGGAAACTGAACATTATGGTGAAGAATTCTGGAGCTTTTGTCCAATGCCCTAATTTAGCGATGATCGTGCTTTAGTTGGTCGATTGGAGAAAGTTCCGGGACCTACCTCACCGAGTGGCATCAGCTCATACCACATGACCACATGATATGACACCAATAACACCTAGATGGCGTAAGCTCCACTAGCCACCATGTGACTACCATATGATACCAAGTGACCCCTCCAAGACTTAAACGGATATTCTCCGCATATAGAAATGTGCTCCACATCCATTATCTCCATCATCTTGAACACTGCACTAATCATCTCCATGGCTTGACATCGCACTCGCCTAGCCCCTCATGCGGGCCATGTCGGTACCTCAGGGGGCCAATAAGGCCCACGACTTGGCCCAGGACCTAGACACATGGACGCTAGGCCCTGCCTCCCTATGGTTGAGCATCACGCTCATTATCTCCATAACATGATCATCGGGTTTGCATGCCCCCTCATGAGGACCATGTAGATATCTTAGTGGGCCAACTAGCCCTGAGTCTTGGCCCCAGGACGAGAAACACATGAACGCTAGGTCTTGCCACCCCACGGTTGCCCATATGGCTGATATACTAAAAAAAAAAAACTAGTGATTTCTATCTTTTTACAGTAAGATAAGTGAGGAATTACATTCTAAAAAATGAAAACTAACCAGTCACACTCCATGCCATATCCTTTCTTCAGTAGTACTTCAGGAGCAATATAGTCCGGTGTGCCCACAGTTGAAAATGCCTTTTAAAGAACGAAACCAAAAATCGTCAGTACTGAATATAAGGAGTTATGAAAATAGGGCTCTACACAAAATATAAGTGACAACATATAGTACCAGTCTCTACAACACAGATAGCATTTAAAAAACGAGCTCATTTGGCAGGGACTTTTCTTAAGATTTCAGGACTTGTTTGCCATCAACCATTGTGTTTTTTGTGCACACATATTTTGACATTCATGTATGTAATATCACTATGTGCCACTAGTAGCGGCGTCAAACAGTTTGTTAGCCGTTAGCTGTCATAATGATTAGAAAATATCTGGGAAACTTGGAAAAAGCTATCAATGGATGGTTTTCCGGTGAGATTTGATTGAAGAAAACTTGTAGGTTTAAGCTTAAGAAGCTAGAAGAAAAGGTAGAGGGTTTGGGGACGAAAAGGTAGCATTGGCTTGTTTCAAAGGTGGCAGGACAGTATTTTCAGGGTTTTGATTCTTAGAAGACCTAAGCAACGATGATTTTAAGGGTTTCAGTGTTAAAATAAAGGCCAAACTGTACGGTTTGGGTTGGTTAGTATTTGATTGAGTAAGTTTCCGGGCCTAAGAAGCGGGCTATTGTGGGAGTGGGAAAAGTAAGCCATACACAATGGAAAAAGAAGAACTCTCATGCTTCAACCCCTCACAAAGCTTTAGCCACATCACAGGTACAATCTCATATTTTATAAACTCAACTCTTTAGTACATAGGTATTTACAGGCTGTTGGGTATTCCTAATTCAACTAGGACTATCATTCAAAATAGAAAATTAGAAACTTTAACATATTTCACCCTTAGAAGCAGGAATCTTTAAAAGTGGTCAAGCTCCCTGCTCCCGCTTCCAACCTCGCTTAGATTTGACCCAAAACCCGACCTATGTTCCACTCAATTTAAGACAATATGTCTTATAAATGAATTTCATAAATGAAATCATATCTTAAACCACCCATGTTGATAGTTTAAGGCAATTTAGAACAAGTTGTAGCTGCAAGGGTGCATTAATCCACTTTAAATCTGCACTCCCTAAAATAAGAGTACAATTAGATGATGAGCCTTACATCATTAGAAAGGCCAATGAAACTAGTTTCCAACGCCGCAAACAGTGCATGATTTCGAGTTTCCTAGAGGATGTTATGGCCATTTTGCTACAAAAGGTCAGAATCGTCATAGCTGATTTTGGAATTTAGATCCATCGAAATGTTGATCGAAATGGCCTGACTTTTTACCAAGTTTTGCTTATTCTTCGCCAAATTTTACCCCTTTATCCTCCAAATGTGTTCTAAGGTATCCCAACTTGCCATAACACCATTTTAAACCCTGTAAGTGATTTATAAATGTTAAGAGTTTATTTTGCTTATCTAGTTTATAACATTGAGGGTAGTTCTGTAATTTTCTTCTTGCCAAATATATATATATGAACAAATACATGGGCATGCACTTACTTTATGCAGTCCTAATTACTCTCTTTTTTCCTTCACTCTTTCTTCAAACCCTAATCTCCATTGCACAACTCAACTTGGTATCAGAGCAAGGTTCATCCAAACACGTATACAAGCTTCAACAATAGCTCGACTCAGTCAAAACAAGAAGAAGAAGCCCCGCCGCTGCTAACGTCGCATTCTGATGATGATGTCATGCTGACATCATCTTTCGACGTCAGCCACTTTGGACTACACCGGTAGACTCGCCTTGGTCTTCCGATCTTCATGGTCATTTTTTTGAATTTTTTGAAGTTGTTCGAAGGGTGTTTTGATTTTTTGAAGATTTTCGGCATTTTTTCGATCTGTTTTTCAAATATGCAATTTGGGACCTTGTTGCTTCTATTTGCTGCTTCGATCCATCATAGTGGGGTTCGAATTTGTCTTTCCCATCTTCGTATGGTGATTTCTACAAGTTTCAATTGGTTCACTTGAAATCATCCCTATTCTTGGCTTTGGGTGTGCGGCTGAGGTTGGTGATTGCTTATCTAAGGGTTTGCTTTGCCCTAATTTGTTGATTGGTTGATACTACTTGTGTCCTCAAGCCCCTTATTCACCATGACTGATCAAAAATCGTCTACGCAACCCTCGGTGTCAAGGGATGATGATATGCCAAAATCTATCACCTCTAAAAAATTGAATGGCCTAAATTATTCGGCTTGGGCCCATGCTGTGAAAGTCCTTTTGCGTGGTAAACAAAAAGTAAAGTTTTTAACTAATGATCCTCCTCCTAAGACAGACTCAAAGTATGATGACTGGAAGTGTGAGGATTCGGTGGTTATGGGGTGGCTTTGGCATAGTATAGAACCCCACGTGGCGGCTACTGTTGAATTCTGTGAATCTTCTAAGCAAATTTGGGAACTCGGTTTCCGACTCCTTTTCGCAACAAAGCAATGTTTCTCGTGTTTACGAGTTGTATGAGCAGATTTTTACTACTCGACAGTCTGGGAAGCCATTACCAGAGTACTACAATACCCTAAAGAGTTTGTGGGACCAATTGTTGCAATTTCGTCCATTTACCTCTGATTTGGAGCAACAAAAGCGTCATTTGGAGGACTTTATGATTGCCTCTTTACTTTCTGGATTGGACTCAGACATCTGTGGCTTTAAAGACCAGATTCTTGCAAGTAAGACTTTACCTACTGCCGCTAATGCATATTCCCAATTAATGCATTCGTCCTTGGGGCAAAGCTCCCAAAGTAGCTCCACTGTTCTAGCACCAGAGTCCTCTGCTTTAGTCTCGACTGGTGGAGGCCGTGGATCTGGGTTCCGTGGTTCTCATGGTTTTCGAGGTGGTTCTCGCGGTGGTGGTCGTAATAGTGGACGTGGTGATAGGAAATCTGATCATTATGGTGGCACTAATCACACAAAACCTTACAGTTGGACAAAGTATGGTAAGCCAGAGTTTGCACATCATACCATTGATGGTATTCCACAGCTGCAGCCACCTACTCCCTCTGGACCCGTTACTCCCAGCACTAAGTCTCATGATGCATCACTACTCAAATTGGTGAGCTGGTCCAGACCTTGCGTGCTGTCCTTCCTTCCCCCTCTACTAGTGAACTCGCTGAGTCAGGTAATGTTGCATGTGTCGCCCATTCGCCTTCATCCTGGGTTATTAACTCTGAAGCTAGCTCGCATATGTCTGGTATACAATCTTTCTTTTCTGATTTACATCCTATTCAACACGATTATTATGTTAGCTGATGGGTCATCTCGCCCAGTTCTTGGGAAAGGTGTTCTTCATCCTACTTCTTCATTGTCCTTATGCTCTAGTTTGTATGTTCTAGATTTTCCCTTTAATTTACTTTCTGTTAGTCAATTGACTAGAGAGCTTTACACTGTTCCATAACCTTTTCTCCCACTTCGTGTGTCTTTTAGGACCTCAAGACCTTTTCTCCCAGGGTCTTTGGTTGTGTAGCCTTTGTCCATATATTGGATCATGGTCAGGATAAGTTATCCACACGTGCTCGAAATGTGTGTTTCTTGGATATTCTCGAACTCAAAAAGGTTACCGTTGCTATAGCTCTGATGCTTGGCGCTACTTTGTAAGTGCTGATGTTACCTTCTTTCAATCCCATTCCTTATTTTCCTCATCTGGTCAAAATTTGTCCAGTGACCTAATTGCATGTCGTGAGGGGGCGTCTTCTGCTCCAACCCCCACTCTTCCTTTGCATATGACTTCGTCTCCTGTGACTTCGTTTCCCTTGCAGGTTTATCAGCGATCCAAAGATAGGCTAGTTGTTTCTTACGGCCCGAATGCCGCACCTTCACCGTCTGAGGTCCCAGCTCCTTCCTCACCCACTCTTGCCACGGTTGACTTACCTATTGCTTTACGCCGAGGTAAACGTAGTTGCACTAAGCACCCAATTGCTCACTTTGTGTCTTATAATCATGTGTCACCATGTTTTCAATCATTTGCTTGTGCTTTGTCCTCTTTTGCTATTCTTACCTCTTATCACCAAGCCTTTTCTTCTTCTGGCTGGCGACACGCTATGGATGAGGAAATGAGTGCTCTTCATAAGAATCAGACCTGGGATCTTGCAGTTCTTCCACCTGGTAAGCAAACTGTTGTTGTCGTTGGGTTTATATAGTTAAATATTTACCAGATGAGGCAGTTGAGCGTCTTAAGGCACTCTTAGTTGCTAAGGGATACACACAAACATATGGGGTTGATTACTTTGAGACCTTTTCACCCATGGCCCGTCTTAATTCTGTGAGGATCCTACTTTCTGTTGCTGTTAGTCGATCTTGGCCCTTATATCAACTTGATATAAAGAATGCTTTTTTGCATGGAGACCTTCAGGAGGAGGTTTATATAGATCAACCACTGGTTGATGTTGTTGGAGGTAATGCTCATTTTGTATGTCGACTGCGGAAGGCTCTGTATGGTCTAAAATAGTCTCCTCGTGCATGGTTTGATAGATTCAGTTCTATTGTTATTGCATATGGCTTCAAAAGTTCCAACTCTGATCACTCCATTTTTGTTCGTCATTCTTCTTCGGGTACCATTGTATTGATTGTTTTATGTGGATGATATTATTATTCTGGAAGTGATTCTGCAGGAATTGCTTATTTGAAACGTCATCTCGGGCAAAATTTTCAGACTAAAGATTTGGGTACTTTTCGTTACTTTCTTGGCATTGAAGTTGCACGCTCCCGTCCGGGAATCTTTTTATCACAACGAAAGTATGTCCTTGATCTTGTCTGAAACTGATCTCTTGGGTACTCACCCTGTTGATACTCCTATGGAACCCACGGTTAGGCTTGATGGTGAGCAAGGCGATCTTTTTCATGATGTAGGTCGATATCTCAGGCTGGTTGGGAAGTTGATTTATCTTACTGTTACTCGACCAGATATCACCTATGTTGTTGGTTTGGTTAGTCAATATATGCTTGCTCCACGTCAACCCCATTTTGAAGCAGTCTGTCGCATTTTGCATTATCTTAAGAGTGCTCTTGGGCGAGGGCTTTTGTATAAGCCTTCTACCTCTCTTTCTACTGGTTTTGGTGATGCTAATTGGGCTGGTTGTCGTTCTGATAGGCATTCTACGTCTGGCTATTGTACATTTGTTGGTGGAAACTTAGTTACTTGGCGTAGTAAAAAGCAGAATGTTGTTGCGCGCTCTAGTGAGACTGAGTATCGAGTTATGGCTCATACCGCGTCTAAATGTTGTGGGTTCGTTCTCTCCTTCGGGATTTTGATATTTCTGACCCCATGAAGCTGTATTGTGACAATCAAGCCGCAATTTTTATTGCCAACAATCCTGTTTTCCATGAGTGCACTAAACATATTGAGGTGGATTGTCACTTTATTCGAGACCTGCTGATGAAGAAACAAATTGCCACTGCCTTTATTCGCTCAGATACTCAGATGGGTGACATTGTCACAAAGTCTTTGGCTCGTGTTCCTTTTCGCTATTTTTATTCCAAGCTGGGCATGTTTGATATGTATGCTCCAGCTTGAGGGGACGTGTCAAGAGTTTATTTTATTTATCTAGTTTATAACATTGAGGGTAGTTCTGTAATTTTCTTCTTGCTAAATATATATATATATATGATCAAATACATAGGCATGCACTTACTTTATGCAGCCCTAATTCTTTACTCTCTCTCTCTCTCCTTCACTTCAAACCCTAATCTCCATTGCAGAACTCAACTGTTAACATTATGTTCCATCAACCTTTAGAATGCACGATTCCAAAAGATGTCATACAAAGCTATAAAAGACATGATCAAACAATATATAAGCAAATACACATGATAAACATGTTCTCTTACTTCCCTCACTCTCTGTCTCATTATTTCTTCTCCATTTTTCTTCAAATACTTCGATACTAACAATTGAGAGTTCTAAAGTCATTCTCTAGACTTATTACCTCACTTGCTCACCTCTTCACTTTTTGCGATAAGTTCATAATCACATTATCTTTTCAATGCATCACATGGACTACTTCCCTTCACATTTACCATTTCCTTATTCTTTTTACATCCTAGGTACTCTTATGTCCTTGCTAACCCTTATTTACATCAAATTTGCTACATTACTTTACAAGCATACTAAAATACACTTCAATCTTCACCTAACTTCTCCTTTCCTCTCCAACACCTTAAAAAGTTATATAAATATCCAATTAGCTATAAAGCTCAATGAATACCATAATCAATGGACGTAAGTCTTGCATAGTTATTGAACTCAACATTAATAATTATAACTACATTGACATAACACATATGCAATGAAAGTCACACTTTCATTCCTCACTACGTTAAGACTATATACTTGGCATCTCATACATTTCTTTCTCATTTATTTTGCTCACTTTTGGAGCCATTTCATCACTCCACCAAGGCGTTTCTTTGAATTTCTCTTTCTTCTCTTCCACCAAGGAACTTATTCCCATAATAGGGATTCAAACCTTCCTTTCACATTCACACACACATATCATAACCACCATATCATTATAACGCTAATTCAAGAATGAACATGATTAAGTCAACACATATCATCTTAACACCTCAATACTTTATTCCCATCTAATGGTTCTTTGCATATGTATTCAACAACATAGCTCATGTCAAGAAATATATTAAAGACATGTCATCTAAAACCTCATCTACATCCATATTCATCACATAAGGTGAGCATAACTCAATCACTTACCATTATCTCATGAATTCAAAGATAAGAGGTTACTCACCTTGCTAAGAATACAAGAAAACAATAAAACTTACTCTTCTTTACTTTCCTACAACATTATTCAACATACAAGCACATAAATAAGTTGTGTTCTTCCATTACGTTTCCTTTCAATTCAAGCTTTCAAATACAAGCACCACCCTTAGCTTTCTCTTGTAAGGCTCATCCCATTCAACTCCTTAAAACCCAGGTGTTAAGGAGAGGGGAACTAAAGCCTTATAAACTGCACAGAGGGCCATGAATGGGCGATGTGGGACATTCCAACACAACCCTTGGACCACAGCAGCCGGACACTCGGCACACCGGAAGACAAGCTGTTAAATTGGAGCATCCAACCCATAACCAATTGGCAAGGGGTGGAGTAGCCCCTTGAACTTATATGAGTAGCTAGGTTATAAGTCCCCGGTGTGGGACAATCTCAACACATCCACGCACGTATGGCATGACTGAGAGCCAAACACGTGGATTACTGAGATAGGGTGATGTGGAGCACACGTGGACAAATTGGGCCCAACAATAACCTACTCTGATATCATGTTGAAACACAAGAAAGAGGAGAAAATATTGTATTGACATTGATTGATTTCAAAAATACAAGACTCACACCCACCTATATATAGGGTGGAGGTAAAGATTAAACTTCCTAAACTATATCCTAATCAAATCAAAACTCTATCCCATAAATCATGGGATTTATCACCTAATTAAATAAAATAAGGAAAACTTAGATATTTCTAATTAAAGAGATTTGATTGGGATACAACCATATCCCCATTATTCCTAGAATACTTTTTATATACCAACACTCCCCCGCAAGTTGAGTCACAGAAAGTTGATGAAGTGACCAACTTGAATTTGGACCTTGAACTTGAACAGTGAATCCAATCTTCAATGATGCCACCTAACAATCAAACAACCATCAAGATATGTAGCAATCCCAATAGAAGCAAAACAATCAATCGAACATTGCCCGGACCGCTCGCTGCAACAGAAACAAGCAAGGCCGCCGAAAATAACGACATAGATTATCAACGGGAACCAACCAATGAGAAGAAATTGCCCAGACAATCGGTGCAAAAAGGTTCATGACTGCCAAAAAACACACGGCAGTACACATCAATCGGCGAGAGCACACATGTTCAATCCCATAAAGAGAGCACCCAAAGGGGCTGCACAATTCAACTCCCCCGTAAAGGTCTGGCCGGGGACCAGACAAGGCCCAAAAAGGCTGAACAAGGTCCGAAAGGGCTGGTTGATGGCTTGACAATGCCCTTGGGGTCTAGTCGACGGCTGGACAGTGCCCGTAGGGGCTAGCTGAAGTATGATGGGGGCTGAATAGAAAGTAGTAGAAGTAGTGGATTTTTTTTTTTTTTGAAAATACGGGAACAAACTTCCATGAAAAGAGAAGGGCCCACAACAGCAACCCAAAAAAGAATCTGATGAGAACTCTATAAAAAAAATATGAACACTAACGCTGAATCAACACAAAACGAAGACAAGAAGATGATAAGGGGGGGGGGGGGAGGTGGTTTCCGCCGGGAGCTTGAGGATCTCTGCACTGATACCATGTTAAATTGGAGCTAGCAAGCACGGACTCTTCAGAAAGGCAGCCACACCCGCACTGGGAGTGTACTAATTAAAGGCAACCGCACTGGGTGTTGGACTGCCGCACCCGTGCTTCCTAGAATTGGAGCATCCAATCCAAAACCAATTGGCAATGGGTGGAGTAGTCCCTTGAACTTATATATTGAGTAGCTAGGTTATAGTCCCCGATGTGGGACAATCTCAAAACTTTCAAATTCAAGCTTCAATTTCAAGTTCTAATCTTTCTTTTCCCTTTTCCCCTTGAATTTCCCACACTTTCTCTCTTGTTTTTCTCTCAAGCCTCACCTCCTTGCTTGTCTCTCAAATGCAAGAACTTTTATTTTATTGTTTTCTTTCATTTCTCTCTCCTTTGATGAGTCACACAACACTTGTCAAGTGGAGAGTTAATCTCCTCAAATACAACACCTATTCACCTACTTGCTTGGCACAAGTAAACACCTTGATTAAGTTAAATAATCTTGATTAGCGAATTAATCTTGATTATGCTAATTAATCATTGATTAGGAAATTCCACCATGTTCTAGAGTTTATTATCCTCTAATTACACTTCCACCTACTATACCTTTCCATTTTAGATTGAGAGGAAAAAGATGAGAGGAATAATTTTTATCTCTATAATTCATCCAATATGTGTAGGTTTATATACAAACTAAGGAAACCAAAAAAGGAAAGAAAAAGAAAGGAAATAGACAAATTACAATCAATCATAGACAAATTACAATCAATCAGAATTAATCTATTCCTAAAAAACCGTGATTGGGTTTGACCAATATATTCCAACACTCCCCCTCAAGCTGGAGTTGGAGTAAAGATATTAATCAGACCCAGCTTGACTAAAGATGACTGCAAAAGTGAAGGACCAACCGACTTTGTAAACATATCGGCAGTTTGATTGGTGGAAGGCACAAATTCTGGGACGATGATTCCAGATCGAACTTTTTCTCTAATGAAGTGAACATCGACTTCAATATGCTTCGTTCGTTCATGGAGAACTGAGTCAGAGGCAAGCATAAGAGCAGACTTGTTATCACAGAATAAGGTAGAGGAGCCACTAACTGGGAAACCCAATTCTTTCAATATTGCACGTACCCATAAAAGTTCACATGTACCCTGGGCCATGGCCCGATACTCTGCCTCAGCTGAAGAACGAGAAACCACAGCTTGCTTCTTGCTTTTCCATGAGATAAGATGATTTCCATAGAACGTGCAGAACCCAGATGTGGACCGACGATCACTCTTAGATCCCGCATAGTCTGCATCCGTAAAGCAGGACACCCCAGACTGTGTTCCTGCAGAGTAAAATAATCCAAGACCTGGACAAGTCTTGAGATACCGCAGAATATGATGAACAGCATCTAGGTGAGATGATCGGGGCGCATGCATAAATTGACTCACTACACTAACAGCAAATGTAATGTCTGGTCTAGTGTTGGTCAAATAGATAAGACGACCAACAAGCCGCTGATTAACCGAAGCATCAGGAAGAAGTTCCCCAGACTCAGTGGACAACTTATGATTGGGATCCATGGGGGTGGAGGCAGGACGACACCCCATCATACCTGTATCTTGCAGAAGATCCAGAGTATATTTTCGTTGAGAGAGTTCCTAGGATATACATACAAACACGTATTTGTTGGAAGATATGGAAGATTGAGATATGGGAAGAAGATAATATTGAGATATGGGAAGATATGATTTGAAGTGATAACATGGAGAGATGTGATAATATTAGGAAAGATTTTATTTTATTTTTACACCTTAATTAGTTGGATGTAAAGCCTATAACCCTACATAAAGGCTCTTCATAGTGTGATTAATATAAGTTTTGATCATTTAGAAAATCAACATGGTACGCTACATCGCACGGATTGGTGTGCCCCCCCTCCCCGGCCCTTCAACTTGAGGGGGAGTGTCAGACACAAGACAAGTACCTCTATTTATGTGTCACACGATGGATTATTCCGTGGGCACATCTCACCTTTCTCCATGTGATCTTGGAGCTTTGGATGTTTGTATGACGAGACCACCTACGAGGAGCTGCACGTGGACACCCAGGAGGGGTCGCACGTAGACGTGAGACTACCTTAAAGGGGCCGCTGCAACAGTCTACAAGGTGGATTTTTAGAGAGGATTGTTCGGTACAAGATTGATTTCCATATTTGTGTGCAAGTTGGACACTTCAACAAGTATTCGTGTGCCAACTTGAGGGAGAGTGTTGGAAGATATGGAAGATTGAGATATGGGAAGATAATATTGAGATATGGGAAGATATGATTTGAAGAGATATGGAGAGATTTTATAATATTAGGAAAGATTTAATTTATTTTTATACCTTAATTAGTTGGATGTAAAGCATATATAATGGCTCTTCATATTGTGATGAATATAAGTTTTGATTATTTAGAAAATCATCATTATACGGATATGAACGTAACAGTAATCTTACATTGAGTAAGCCACTAAGCCCTTTGACGAGAAAGTCTACATTTTCTAGTAAGTCGTGTCTCTTTTTTATGCAAGTTAACCAGTACTTCGTCATTTTCTTTAAGGCATCAAGTATGAGTGATACAACATAAGATCTAAATATAGCTGGAGAAAATAGATATATTCCTCAATATAATTATGTAGTTGCTTACCAATGTCCTCCTGTTCATCTGCCAATGCTGAAGCTGTTCACGAGGACTTTTCCAATTACTTCTATTATCAGTATCAGGGAAGCATCCATCGATATCCATTGGTTCTCTCATATTCTCATCTTCCATGGCTTCATTTTCATTAAGTGTAGATAAAGTTCTACAATCAAGAGGCTTGCAAAGACCAAAATCTGAGAGTTTCATGTGACCATTTTTGTCTAGAAGAAGGTTGTCAGGTTTAATATCTCTGGAAAGAAATTAAGAAGTGAATAATAGTCAAAACAGACGTTTTGCTGGCTTACACCAGTTTAATAAGGCTCCATCTGGTTTGCGGATTTAAAGAAGGAAAGGTAATAAAAAAAAAATAAAGGAAAGGAAACCGAGAAGAGAAACCATTTCCCTTGTGTTTTCCATGGTGTTTTCATCCATGCTTCAACAATATTATTATAAGTTAAAAAATTTCCAAATATAGTTGGAACTCAGGTAAAAATGAAGTGACTCACAAAACTGTAACATTTTAATTCATCTTTCATCATATTTTCTTTTCCTTCCTATTTTTCTCGTTGATTTCCTTGCTAACCATTGTGTTTTCCTTCATGCTTAATTAACATTAAAAATTTAAAATTTCTGAAGTATAATTGTAAGACGTGAATGAAGGAAGGGAAATGACTCACAACTCACAAGTCTTAACATTAAAAATGTTTAATTTATTTCTTAACTTATTATCTTTTCTTTCCTATTTTCTTCGTTGTTTTCCTTTTTAACCAAACGAAGGAAAAGGTTTTCCTCCATGTTTTCCTTTCTTTTCCCTCACTAAATCTGAGAACCAAACAATTAAGTGTTTTCTATTCCTTCCCCTGACAAAATCCATGAACCAAACAGGGCACAATATAACCCATTTTTCAATACAAAAGTAACAAAATATTCTGATGCATTAATTTGTTAAAACACCTCCACCAAGAGCTGCATCCAACCTGTGAATGTAGTTATGTTTGTGGATCGATTCAATGGCTAGGACACTCTGAGCAATGTAAAACTTAGCAGCACTTTCAGTTAGGGTGTCTTCTCTCATCAACAAGGTCATCATGTCACCACCGGGTAAATATTCCATTATTAGATACAAGTACTCAGCATCTTGGAATGAGTAGTATAGTTTTACTATGCAGTGGCTGGCCACTTCTGCTAGCAAGTTCCTCTCAGCTCGAACATGTTCCACCTATGGGGCAAAAGATCATTTAAAATAGGCAGCTAATTCACAACAAAAACAAATTTTTAATGAGTTGAGGGATTGAACTACATAATGGAAAAAGTGGACAATGGACACCGGAAACATGAACTAAATAACATGTAGAGCAAGAACAAATGCTTATAGTAACCGTGTAGTATATGTCTAGCAGTCATTTTGTTGAATAGTACGAGGGTCACGACGATAATTTCATGGTTTATTGTAAAGGAGAAGGTTAGTAGTGTGAGAGGACCCTGATGTGGAGGAGATATATACCTGTTGAGAGTTATTTTGAATTTTTCATATTGTCTGAGGACTTATGTTTAATACTCTTTATTTCTCTGTATTGGTGTTAATATAATAAAAGAGAGACAGAGTAATTACTCTCTCTAAGCCTGTAAAATACTCTCTCCGAAATACAACATGATATCAAAGCCACCCTAGTTAGGGTTTCACCATCTCAACGTCAACCACCACCACTACCACATCACCCTGCGCCGCTACATCCACCACCACACCACCCTTCGCCGACCACTTTCCCCACCCCACAGCCATCGCCAACTCCACCACAACCTTTCCTGCCCAAACCGCAGCCTCCCTGGCCTGACGAACCCCACCAAGGCCCCACAAGCCCTCGCCGACACCATTTTGGCCTGAAGATCAATTTTTTCTTCCCAACCTTCATTAACATCCTAGATCAGCTTTGACAAGTTCACATGGGCTGATCTGAACACAACACTTCTTCTATCTCTTTTTTAGGTCCGTTGTCGGACCCATGATCTGTTCATAGACTGAACAATTGACGACTAGATTTACCTTCATTGCCGGGTGTGATCTCTCAAACCAAGAGTCATCTTCAACATGTCAAAAGAGGATTTGACAAAATCTTCAGGGAGTTCTCAAATAGGTGGTGAGAAGCATTCTATCATTACTGAGAACCCTGGTTCAAAGATCACCACTGTCCTGTTCAATAGTGAAAATTATATCTCTTGGTCCTAGTCTGCCACTTTTTGGCTCCGCAGCAGGGTAAAGTTTGGTTATGTTGTTGGCATGCTCAAGGCACCTAGTCGTGAGGATCCCACATATGCTAAGTGGGAGACGGAAAATTATTTGGTTATGAGTTGGCTCGTTCATTCTATCCAACTCGTTCATTCTATGGAGCCTTCGATTGCTGATTTTTTTCTTGGAGATGGATACTGCACAAGATATCTGAGATACCCTTGCCCAGACTAATGCCCGGCAAGGGAATGTGGCTCAAGTTTATGAACTTCGCAGGAGTATTGAGGCTGAGGTTCCAAGTGAGCGCACGATTCTCCAGTATTATATCTCTTTCCACAATGTGGAAACGTCTTGATCATTTGAAGAATCATCGCCCTGTCTGTCCTACGGATGCAGCTAGTTTTAAAGAGTATATTGAGAGTGAAAGAATCTTCAAGTTCTTAGCTAGCCTCAATTCTGAGTTTGATCAGGTCAGGAGCAGGGTCCTTGGGATGGAGCCGTTACCTTCTCTACGGGAAGCATTTGCCTACGTTCAGAATGAGGAGAGTCGTCGGATAGCTATGCTTCCACCTATCTCTACGGACAGGTCGGCTTTGGTCTCCTCCAATCAACGAGGGGGCAAAGGTTTTTTTCCTACCAAGAACCAGCCAGAGGAGGTCACAGAAGACAAGAGCAAGCAATTCTGTGACGACTATAATCGACAATATCATACCCGCCAGACGTGCTGGCAACTACATGGTCGCCCTCCCTTTACAAAAAGTATGGGGGAGGACGGGCTGGTGGTCGAGGTGGTGGCAGGGGGACTAGACATAGGGCTGCCCATTTATCTGCTGCTCCTGATTCTTGCCCACCGGAAGAGACATCACCTTCTTCCCCTGCTCGAAGTATAAGTAGTACAGATATGGAGACGCTGAGGCGCATTATGGCATAGCTGGATACTCCCACGAGCTCTTCTACCTCTTTTGCTCACGCAGGTACTGTTGTTAATTTTCCTAGTGCTTTACATGCTCATTCTCACCAACCATGGATTATAGACTCAAGGGCTTCCGATCACATGACTGGTCAGTCCACTGGTTTCTCCACATATGACCCTTGCTCAGGTAAAGATAAAGTGAAAACATCCGATGGTTACTCTTTGTTCAATTCTGGTAAAGGTGTCATTCATGCTTCTAATACACTACCATTATCTTCGGTCCTTCATGTTCCTAGTTTCTCGACTAATCTTATTTCAATTAGTCGAATAACTCGTGTTCTTAATTGTTGTGTAACTTTCTTTCCCTCTCATTATGTTTTTCAGGACCTCTCCACAAAGAAGATGATTGGCAGTGGTAGGGAAGCGAATGGACTCTATTTCCTAATGCCCAATGAAGCTAGAGGTGGAAGTGTACCCAAAGTGCCCATCATTCATCGAGGGAGACTCTTCCCGCGGAGGCGTGGCTGTGGCACCAAAGATTAGGACACCCATCCTTTTTCTTCTTAGATATTTGTTTCCTTCATTAATTAACAATAAAGACATTTCGAATGTTTTTTTGTGAGGCTTGTGAACTTGGCAAGAATCATCGTGCCACTTTTAATTCGCGTTTGAATAAAAGTACTTCCCCTTTCCAGCTTATTCATACTGATGTGTGGGGTCCCTCTCATATTTCTTCCTTGAATGGTTTTAAGTGGTTGTTACTTTTATCGATGATTTTTCTCGTACTACTTGGGTGTATTTGATGAAAAACAAGAATGAAGTGTTTTCCATTTTTAAAACATTTCACAAAATGATATGCACTTAATTTAGCACTGTTGTCAAAATTATTCGTTCTGATAAAGGAGGTGAGTATATTTATGGTGGTCTTCAAGATTATTTTTCTGAGCATGGAATGATCCACCAAACTTCCTGTACTAATACTCCCCAACAGAATGGCGTTGTTGAGCGCAAGAATCACCACTTGTTAGAAACTGCTAGATCCATGATGTTTTCAATGCAGCTTCCAAAGTCCTATTGGGGGAGGCTGCTTTAACTGCTGCCTATCTTGTCAATAGGTTACCCACTCGTGTCCTCGGTAAGAAATCTCCCATTGAAGTTCTTCTTAAACCGTCCTCTTTGTTTGGTATTTCTCCCAAAGTCTATGGTTGTGTCTAGAAGAAAGAAAGAAGGCTAATTGATGATTTATTCATTCACAATGTGTGTGTATATATAAATATACAAGCTAGGAAAAACAGAAAAAGGAAATACAGAAGAGAAAAGGAAAGAAAAGAAAAAGGAAATAGACAACTATAATCAATTACAATAAATCTATTCCTAATCAGTCCGTGAAGAAGTTTGACTATAATAAATATATATTCCAACACTCCCCCTCAAGCTGGAGATGGAGCAAAGATATCAATGAGACCCAGCTTGATCAGAGACAACTTCAGGAGAGAGGGACCAACAGACTTTGTAAACATATCAGCAGCTTGATTGGAAGAGGGCACAAACTCTGGAACAATGATTCTAGAACGAACTTTCTCTCTAATGAAATGAACATCCATTTCAATATGCTTAGTACGTTCATGGAGAACCGAGTCAGAAGCAAGCATAAGTGCAGACTTGTTGTCACAGAATAACGTAGATGAGCCATTAACCGGATAACTCAACTCCTTCAGAATAGAACGCACCCATAGAAGCTCACATATTCCCTGTGCCATGGCACGATACTCTGCCTCAGCGGAAGAACGAGAAACTACAGCTTGTTTCTTGCTTTTCCATGAGAGAAGATGATTCCCATAGAAAGTGCAGAATCCGGATGTGGACCGACGATCACTGTTAGACCCAGCATAATCAGCATCAGTGAAGCAGGATACCCCAGACTGTATACCTGCAGAATACAATAACCCAAGACCCGGACAAGTCTTGAGATACCGGAGTATATGATGAACAGCATCAAGATGAAATGATCGTGGAGCATGCATAAATTGACTCACAACACTGACCGCAAATGTAATGTCGGGTCGAGTGTTGGTCAAGTAAATAAGACGGCCAACAAGGCGCTGATATACTGAAGCATCAGGAAGGAGTTCCCCAGACTCATTAGATAGCTTATGATTGGGATCCATAGGAGTGGAGGCAGGACGACATTCCATCATACCTGTATCTTGCAGAAGATCCAGAGTGTATTTTCGTTGAGACAGTGATATACCTTGACGAGAGCGAGCAACTTCAATCCCGAGAAAGTATCGAAAGGCCCCAAGTTCTTAACATCAAAAGATTGACTGAGAGCCTTCTTGACTTTGGTAATGCCTGGAGCATCATCCCTTTAATAATGATATCGTCAACATATACCAGGATAATAATTGACCGGCCATCAGGTCGATGATGGGTGAAGCAAGTGTGATCAGAGTGGCATCGAGTGAAGCCCAAAGATAAAATAACCTCACTAAAGCGGTTGAACCAAGCTCGGGGAGATTGCTTCAGTCCGTATAAAGATTTTCGAAGACGACATACCTTCCCTGAATACTCCACCTCAGCCCGAAAACCCGGAGGAGGATCCATATAAATAGTCTTATCCAAATCCCCATTTAGAAAGCCATTTTTAACATCCAGTTGATGTAGGGGCCAGTTGTGAGATGCCGCCAAAGAGATTATAAGCCGAACAGATGTCAATTTGGCGACAGGAGCAAAGGTAGCACTAAAATCCTTGCCCGAGATTTGAGTAAAGCCATTGGCCACTAGACGCGCCTTATATCGCTCGATAGTACCATCAGCCTGATACTTAATAGTGAAGACCCACTTACACCCAACAGTTTTCTCACCCGGGGGGAGAGGCACAAGTTCCCAAGTCTGGTTACGTTGAAGGGCATCCATTTCCAAGATCATGGCAGCCACCCACTGTGGATCCTATAGGGCTTCAGAGACAGACCGAGGGATGGATGTGGAGTCAACCTGACTAAGAAAAGAGCAATAGGAATCTGAAAGTCCCTGATAAGAAACATACTGATCAATGGGATGATTAGTACTAACAGAAAAACCATAACGATTAGGAGGACGACAAAGTCTAGAGGGATATCTAGAGGAAACATAAGGTAAAGGTGGAGAAACATTACCAAATTATGGTGAAGATATTGGAAGTGGAGTCTGAGCAAGAGGCCGGCAAGAGTACACCTGAGTAGGAGCATTAGTGATAACCGGCGGAAGGTTAGAAGAAGGCTCCAGAGGTTGTTCAAACAGAGGAACAGGACGCGGAGGAGACTTTGAATCCTCAGAGACTTCGGATGAAGGAGGATCAGACACAGACTGAGGACCTGCAAAAAACAGAGTATCTTATAAAAAGGTGACATCCAAAGAATGATACATATGACGAGTGGTAGGATCATAACACCTGTAACCTTTTGACATAGGTGAATAACCAAAGAAGATGCAGCGGACAGCCTTGTTATCTAATTTTGTTCGAGTTGGACTGCAATCTTGGACAAAGCATGTACAACCAAAGACCCGAGGTAGGATAGGAAAGAGGGTTTTGTCGGGCTGAAGAAGTTGCAGAGGTGCCTTGCCTTGTAAAACACGACTTGGAGTCCGGTTAAGAAAAAAAGTGGCAGTAAGAACGGCCAGATGCCAGAAATATTTGGGCACATTCATTCCGCACAGAAGACACCTAACAATAGACATGATGGAGCGGTTCTTTCGTTCCGCCACACCATTCTGTTCTGGAGTGTAGGGACAAGTGAGTTGCTGGAGAATACCCTCTTTATTAAGCTCAACCCGAAACTTATTAGTAATGTATTCACTACCATTATCAGAACGTAGATTACAAACAACAGTACTAAATTGGGTCTTAACCATTTGTAAGAAGTTAGAAAACAAGGAGAAAACTTCAGATTTCTTCTTAAGCAAATAAACCCATGTACACCTAGTGTAATCATCAATGAATGTAACAGAATAACGGTGACCAGAAATAGCAGTAATTGGGGAAGGGCCCCACACATCAGTATGGATAATATCAAAAGCAGACGGTGCACGATTCATGCGAGGTATGTAATGAGAACGAGTATGCTTAGATAATTCACACACAACACAATTGAATTTAAATTTCTGGCAGGCTTTATTTAATAATGGAAAAAGTTGACAAAGATAATGAAAGTTTGCATGGCCCAAGCGGGCGTGCCACAATTTTATTGACTCTAAAGAAAAACTAGAAGACTTAGAAGATTCAAGCAAAACAGACGCCTGAAGACTCGACGACGACAAACTCAAACTCCCGCCAGGTGAATCACCAAAATAGTAAAGGCCATCCCGCTCATATCCCCTGCCAAAAATTTTCTTCGAAATTTGGTCCTGCAAATGACAACAATCTGGTAAGAACACAATTTCACAATTAAGAGATTTTGCAAGACAACTAACTGAAAGAAGATTATAAGGAAAACTAGGGACATGAAGAACAGAAGATAAAGAGATACTAGGAGAGAGGCAAACATCGCCTTTACTTTTGACATAGATAGTGGACCCGTCGGCAATACGCACAGATTGGGAGATGGGAACCAAAGAGGATGAAAACAAGGACAACTTACCAGTCATATGATCACTGGCACCAGAATCCACGAGGGGTTGCTAGACCCAACATGGAGTGCAGTAGAAGGAGTACCTGAAGCCAAAGTAGCAGTGGGAGTGGTGCCAGAATGAGAACCTTGCTGAAGTAATGCCCCTATTTGAGATTGAAGGTGGCCCATATGAGTCTGGAGTTGAAGGAGATCCGGAGTAGGAGTAGTCTCAACCATAGCAGCAGTGCGGGATGGACCATTTCCTTTATTTCGGGCACCTTTCTCACGAAGTTCAGGATGGAGTTTGAAGCAGCGATCCTTAACATGACCAAAATTACCACAGTGAGTGCAGAAAGGGCGATTACCAGATCCAGGAGGACGAGTGAATGGGCCCGTCGGGGCAGTAAGAGCCATCTGATCAGGCACTTGAGTGGGCTTAGGTAAAGCCGGAGGTTGAAGTAAGCGACGACGTCTCTCATCTCCATCAATAGTAGCAAAAGCCTCAAATAAAGAGGGCATAGGGGATGTGTTTAAATTCTGAGTCCGGAGAGATTCGAAATCAGGTTTTAGACCCATCAAGAACTGGTAGGTGTGATGGCGATTGAGACGTCGGAGAGCAATAGTAGCTGCTTCAGGCGGAAATTCACTAAGAGGCTCATACTGAGCCAGTTCCTCCCAACGGGACTGAAGGTAACCAAAATTATCAGCAACTGAAAGACCTAATGTAACCTGAGAAGCCTGTGCAACATCCCGATAAAGTTCGAAGATACGGGAATCATTGCACTCATGAGCATACATTTGAGTCAGAGAGGTCCATAGGCTGGAAACAGTATCATGAAACATGAACATATGATAAATCCGATCTTCCATAGAGTTAAATAACCACCCCAAAATGGTGCAGTTATCAATATCCCACTGAGCAAATGTAGGATCAGAGACCGCTGGTTTGGGTACAGTGCCTAGAATCCATCCAGACTTACCTTTGCCTCCAAGATAGAGACGGAAAGAACGGGACCATGCGGCAAAGTTCCTTCCACTCAACAACACACTAGTAACCCGTTGAGCAGGGGTGTGTTGAGAAAGAGACAGATCTGGACGAGCAAAATCAGTATTTTTTCCATTGTGAGCCATACCGAAGTGTCTGAACCCAAGAGAAAACCAACAAAAATTTGGAAAATCGAGAAGATGGAGGGCTGCCCAGAACAAGTGGAGCACAGATGGGGCAACCGAAGACCAAATAATGGTCTGAAAGAGAGATGAGAAGGAACACTAAGGCTCTAATGCATCACAGGGATGCAGGAGAGGCCCACAGAGGGGCGGAGGACAGCGCAGAGGCTGTCGGAGAGGCACAAGGACCTCGGTGGGGACCTGGGAGGTGCGCCGGAGCCCTGGGGGGCTTGTGGGACCCTCGGTTGGTAGTGGGGGGCTGCGCCGAGGTGGGCCGGGGGTGGGAGGTGTTGCGGCGAGCCTAGAAGAGGCTGTGGGTGGCGGCGGCTAGTGGTGGGGAGCTAGGGTTTGGTGTTTTTGTTGTGGCTCTGATACTAAGAAGAAAGATAGAAGGCTAATTGATGATTTATTCATTCACAATGTGTGTATATATATACAAGCTAGGAAAAACAGAAAAAGGAAATACAGAAGAGAAAAGGAAAGAAAAGAAAAAGGAAATAGACAACTATAATCAATTACAATAAATCTATTCCTAATCAGTCCGTGAAGAAGTTTGACTATAATAAATATATATTCCAACATGTCTATTTTGTACAAAAACTTAGGGTTGACAATTTGTCATACCCTTTTATATTAACATTAATAACAAGAAATAAATATTATAATAAGACCCCAAAAGACAATAAAACATTATAAAAACTAACATAACAACTCAACACTCCCCCTCAAGCGGGTACAAAAATATCTTTCATGCCCAGCTTGCCTAGAATAGAGTGAAACTGTCGGCTCCCAATACCCTTAGTAAGAGCATCTGCAACCTGATCACCTGTCTTCACAAAAGGAATACAAATGGTACCCTTACTGAGTTTCTTTTTAATGAAGTGTCGATCAATTTCTACATGCTTGGTGCGATCATGTTGAACTGGATTATGAGCTATACTAATTGCAGACTTATTATCGCAATATAACTTCATAGAGTTGTTCAACCTTCAAATCTCTCAACAATGACTTAATCCACAGGAGCTCACAAATACCTTGAGCCATAGCCCTAAACTCGGCTTCAGCACTAGAACTGGCCTCAACATTTTGCTTCTTACTTCTCCAAGTAACCAGGTTTCCCCCTACGAATGTGCAATAACCCGAAGTAGATCTCATGTCAGTAACTGAGCCAGCCCAATTGGCATCACTATAAGCCTCCACCTTAAAATGATTATGCTTAGCAAAAAATAATCCTTTCCCGGGAGCAGATTTCAGGTATCGAAGAATCCAAAAGACAGCTTCCTGATGTGACTCTCGTGGAGAATGCATAAATTGGCTAACAACACCAACTGCAAACGCATATCTGGGCGAGTATGTGACAAGTAAATGAGTTTCCCAACAAGTCTCTAATATCTCCCCCTATCCACCATAGCTCCACTACTATCATCGCTAAGCTTCTGATTCGGTTCCATGGGTGTATCACACGCTTTGCAAGTTCAATGCCAAGAAAAAATCTCAATGCCCCTGAAGAGGTGAGGTGGAATCAAGGAAGTATAACCGAGACTCGAGAAATGTGACATCTATAGACACAAACCACTTCCGAGACGGAGGATGATAGCATTTATACCCCTTCTGAGTAGGAGAGTAACCGACGAAAACACATTTGATGGCACGGGGATCTAACTTCCCGCGTGTTGGAGAATGATTATGGGCATAGCATATACAACCGAACACTCGAGGAGAAATGGAGAAGGGAGAAGATGATGGAGAAAGTACTTGTAGAGGTGATTTTTTTATCCAAAACACGAGTAGGGAGACGATTAATGAGATAAGCAGCTGTCAAGACAGCTTCACCCCAATAAGACCGAGGAGCGTTAACAGAGAAGAGTAAGGATCTAGCAACATCTAAGAGATGACGGTTTTTTCGTTCTACTACCCTATTTTGTTGGGGGGTATCAGTACAAGACGTCTGATGAACAATGCCCTGGGCAGAGAAATAATCAGCAAGACCAGAATCAAGATATTCACCCCCGTTATCAGAACGTAAAACCTTAACAACAGCTCCGAACTGTGTGCCTACCATTTTATGAAAGTGTTTGAAAATTGAAAAAACTTCTCGTTTTTCTTTCATCATATATAACCAGGTTGTACGAGAAAAATCATCAATAAATGACACAAACCAACAATGACCCTTTAAAGAGACAGTACGGGACAGACCCCAAACATTAGTATGTATTAAATCAAATGGAAGAGCACTTTTATTATTGTTAGGGGCAAAAGAAGCCCTATGATGTTTTCCAAGTTCACAAGCATCACAAGAAAAACTAGAAACATCATTATTAGAAACAGAAGAGGGAAACAAATGTTTAAGTAAATAAACTGATGGATGGCCTAATCTCCTATGCCAAAGTCCTAAGTCTTCGGCTTTATTCCTAAAAACAGCAGTATAATGAGCTATCTTTTCCCCTTCATCCAATATGTAAAGCCCGTTCTCCTCTCTACCACTGCCAATCGTCCTCTTCGTGGTAAGATCCAGAAAGACGCAGTGAGAAGGGAAAAAGGTTACACAACAATTTAAATCACGTGTAATACAACTCAAGGATAAAAGATTATGTGAGAAACTCGGAACATGTAACACAGAGGTTAGTGATAAAGAAGGAGTCACACGAATTAAACCTTTTCCAGAAACTGAAGAAAAAGTACCACCAGCAATTTTAACTTTCTCTTGACCTGAATAAGGCTTATATTCAGAGAACAAGTTAGAAGAACGAAACATATGATCCGAAGCACCAGAATCAATTATCCAAGGAAACGAAAAATGAGAGAGAAAAGCTCTTGCTGAAGTGACTGAGATAACTGACTGGGCAAAGGAGGATGAGGCACTGGTGGATTTAGAAGGAGCACAACGGGCCATTAGATTTTTTAGCGTCTCAAACTCAGTAGCAGATAATGGTCCAATAGAGGAAGACTCAGCAGAAGTAGCATCTGGGGCATCTGTAACTGCAGTATGATGAGCTCGGGCCTACCACCACGACCTCCAGTGTATCCAGAACGACCCCCACGACCACAGCCACGGCCACAACTACCCTGAGGACGACCATGGAGTTGCCAACATGTCTCCCTAGTATGATGTGGTCAAGAACAGTAGTCACAAAACTGTGTGCCCCTGTCCGAAGTACCAGACTCAGTCAAAGTCTCCTTACTACGGGACAGCTTGGTACTATCAGATGGTGGAATGGATACTAAAGCAAATCTCACAGTAGTGACAGGAGTGAGTATAGCTGAACGACGACTTTCCTCATTTTGCACATAAGCGAATGCCTCTTGAAGAGAGGGAAGACTATCCATCCCCAAAACTGGACTACGGACTGAGTCATAATCAGTATAAAGTCCCTGGAGGAATTTAAACACTCGTTGCTTCTCTAGAAGCTTGCGATATCCCGCAGAATCAATAGGGCAAACAGACTGGTAATCCTGTAAGTGATCCACCCGGTTCCAACTGGTGGTCAGAAAGGTGAAGTACTGAGTCACAGTCATAGAACTTGCTCGGAACGATCAATTGAGCGTGTCAGCTCGAACTCCTGAGCATAATTCCCTTTCCTTGAATAAGCAGAAGCCACTGTCTCCCAAATATCTCTAGTCGTCTTCATACTATAGAAGCCTTCACCAATTTCTGGAATCATTGATTTGATCAACCAAGACAAAATAAGGGAATTCTCAATTTCCCATTTATCATAGGTTGCATCTGTCGTGATCGGTGCCTGAATACGGCCATCAACTTGGCCCATCTTCCCTCGACCCCGCAAGTAAAGAGCCACCGATTGGGACCAGATAAGGTAATTCTGGCCATTGAACAAGGTGGTGGTAATTTTCAGGTTGGGATTGTCCAGTGTAGTAATAACAGGGCTATCACTGGTAGATGATTTCGAACCTTCAGGAGACGTAGTCTTGGTCTCAGTGGTCATGGTTCCAAAATGTAAAGAAAATACCCACACCCAATACGAGGAAACGGAGAAGATGAAAAAAAAAAAATTGGCACGATCAAGAATCAATCATCAATGGCCCATAAGGGGACCAAAAAAAAAATTGGAGAAGAAACTACTGCGAAATCAAAACAGCTTACTGATATTGGGCAAAGATCTAAATCTGCCCTAGGGTTAAAAGTGATTAATTAAGAGTAAAAGTCAGGCCAGGGTTAAGGTATGGCTGTGTAGGGCTTGCGGCTAGGTAAAGGTGGGCCAGGCGCAAGCCAGGGAAGGGATATGGCCTGCGGCGCAGGCAAGGAGAGAGCTACCAGGCTCGGCGTAGGTCAGGAGGGTGATGGGGGTCTCGGCGCAGGCTGCTAGGGTGCTGGTGGTGTCAGCGCAGGTCAGGCTGGGTGGTGGTGGTGTCGGCGCAAGTGGAGGGTGGTGGTGGTCACGACACAGTGGTAAGGGTTGGCTCTGATACCATGTTGAAAAAATATTTTGGCAAAAACTTAGGGTTGACAATTTGTCATACCCTTTTATATTAACATTAATAACAAGAAATAAATATTACAATAAGACCCCATAAGAAAATAAAACATTATAAAAACTAACATAACAACTCAACAAAGACACACTCCTATTTTCAGACTCCACAGCCACCTCTTCAGCGGAGACAGAGCGTGAGGAAGAGATGCCTGGTGCTATTATATGCATTGAAGGAAAAGAAGGAGTTGAAAATGAGAGAGGAGTTGAAAGTGCGAGAGTGGAGGGAGTTGAAAGTGAGAGAGTGGAGGGAGAACCCAAGAAGAGTGAGGAAGAGAAGAGTGAGGGAGAAAGAGAACAGGCTACAGAGAAGGGGAAACAGAAAGAGTTACTGACTTACTCAAAGAACAAGGAGAGAAAACAGTTTAGGGCATCAAAGGTGGAGGCCATTCCCTTACCTTCACTACCGCCAATTACTTCTAGTGATGATGATGGTCCAAGAATTTCTAGTTCCTCAATTTCTATTCCTGATTCTAGTGATGATTTAGACATTTCTATTGCTCATCGGAAGGGCATTAGGACATGTACCAAACATCCGCTCTCTAACTTTGTTTCATACTCTCGTTTGTCTCCACCCTATAGAGCTTTTGTGTCCAAAATTTCCTCTATTTCTGTTCCTAATCAAGTCCAGGAAGCTCTGTCTGATCCTAAGTGGAAGTCTGCCATGGTTAAGGAGATGAAAGCACTCTCCAAAAATAACACTTGGGAATTAACAGAATTACCTCGGGGGAAGAAGACGTTAGGATGCAAGTGGGTGTTCACCGTGAAACACAAAGCTGATGGGACAATGGAGAGGTATAAAGCAAGGTTAGTGGCCAAGGGATTTACCCAGACTTAGGGGTTGATTATCAGGAGACCTTTGCTCCAGTGGCCAAGATGAACTCGATTAGAATCCTGTTATCTCTCGCAGCAAACTTGGAGTGGCCTCTACATCAGTTCGACGTAAAAAAGGCTTTCCTACATGGTGACTTGGCGGAGGAGGTGTACATGGATGTTCCTCCAGGCTTTGAAGACACCAAGACAAAAGGAAAGGTATGTCGTCTCAAGAAGTCTTTGTATGGGCTCAAACAATCACCTAGAGCATGGTTTGATAGATTTTCACAAGCCATGATTAGGTATGGATTCAAACAGAGCCAAGGGGATCACACACTCTTCAGGAGGTAAGTTGACTGCTTTAATTGTTTATGTGGATGATATAGTCCGCACAGGGAATGACTTAGAGGAAATGGGACAGTTGAAAGTTCATCTAGCTAAGGAATTTAAAATCAAGGATTTGGAGAGCTTAAAATACTTCTTGGGAATCGAGGTTGCACGGTCTCAAGAGGGAATATTCATTTCACAGCGAATGGATCTGCTAGAGGAGACAAGAATGCTTGGGTGTAAGGCAGTTGATACTCCAGTGGATCCAAATTTGTAACTAAGTGATGATCCAAGTGGGGAATTAGTTGACAAGGGAAGATATCAGAGACTCGTAGGTAGACTGATTTATCTCTCATACCAAACCGGACATTGCCTTTGCTATGAGTGTAGTTAGCCAATTCATGCACTCTCCTAGACAGACTCACCTTGATGCTATTTTTCAGATTGTAAGGTACCTCAAATCAGCTCCAGGAAAAGGGTTGTTCTTTGCGAAGCATGGTCATACTCAAGTAGACGCTTACACTGATGCGGATTGGGCTGGGTCAGCATCTGATAGGAGATCTACTACAGGGTATTGTTCCTTTGTTGGCGATAACCTTGTTACTTGGAGAAGCAAAAAGTAGTCGGTGGTAGCTCGATCGAGTGCAGAGGCAGAGTTTCGAGCCATGGCACAAGGGGTTCGTGAGCTACTGTAGATTTAAATTATTTTGGTTGACCTTGGTTTTGGGCCTAAAGATTCAATGAGGTTATACTGTGACAAGAAGTCAGCAATAAGCATAGCTCACAATCCAGTGCAACACGATAGGACCAAGCATGTTGAAATCAATCGACACTTTATTAAGGAGAAGTTAAATAGTGGAATTATTTGTACTCCTTTTGTAAAGTCAGGGGAGCAGTTGGCTGATGTTCTTACCTATGTTACCCAGACTCGGGTATGGGTGTCGGGTGCGGGTGTGTATCTAGGTGTCGGACCTCCTCTAAATCCAAATCTTAGGATCCGGGGACATGTGTCTAAACGTTGGATACGGGTATGCGGACACTTTCTGTACGTATAAACATACTGTGTTTCTTAATATCAATAGTTAGAAACCTATTTGCTCACAATTTTGAGCTTCTTCTTACCTTTTCAACATCACCTGTGGAGGATCCAAGTGTCCGAAGTGGGTACGGGGGTTAGACACGGGGATTGGATACTTGGGGGTAGTAGGAGAGTCCAGGTAACATAGGTTCTTACTAAGAGTCTTATTAGTAGACCTTTTTATTTTATTCTTAACAAGCTGGGTATGAGAGATATTTTTGCACCAGCTTGAGGAGGAGTGTTGAGAGTTATTTTGTATTTTTCATATTGTCTGAGGACTTATGTGTAATACTCTTTATTTCTCTGTATTGGTGTTAATATAATAATAGAGAGAGAGTAATTACTCTCTCTAAGCCTGTAAAATATTCTCTCTGAAATACAACAATACCACGTAGGAAAATCAGAAGTCTCAGAGACCACGGCTCAAGTGGAAACCAAGGCAGCTTCGAGGAGAAAGGAAAGTCAGAAGTCTCAGAGACCACGGCTCAAGTGGAAACCAACCCAGTTCACCTTGCATTTGTTGGAGGTTAAAACTGTAATTTAGTGTGTTAGGACTTAACTCATCAATAGGTCATCATGATGTAAGCCATAGTGACATTTTGGTATTTTTCCTTTCTCTTGTATTGCCTATATATAGGCCCCTTATGCAATCCTAGTGGCAATCTTATTCATATCAATAATATCTCTTTGTATTTTAGATTTTAACTTGGTATCAGGAGAGTATCATGTGTTAGCTCTACCGATGGGTGGCCGCTTGTCGCCCACCAGACCTTTTTTTTTACCGGGTTTCCTTGTGTCTCATTATTTTGTCTCCTTTGTCATTCTAGTCGGACCTCTTTTATCTCTCTTTGTCCTCCCAAAGCAGCCAACCATGTCTATTGATGTTTGATCTCCTCCATTTGGGTTCGGGCAGCACATCTACAAGTGTTCACACTCATTCACTGTTCACGATCTCATCACTGGTTGATTATTTTTTGGTCGCGACCTCATCTCTGTTCGTATAAGATCTGTTAAAAAATCATCTGCTCCCCTCTGCACATGTTGTCCCCGATGTTTCTAATGTTTACAAACCAGCCCCAAATCTTTTGATATTTACAAATCAGCCCCAGAGTTTTTGGGTTTTGCAATATTACCCCCAAGTTTTCCAAAATTTTCGAAAATTTTTGGCCTTGGTTTGTGCAGTCCTTGGACACTTGTACTACACTTCTTTTGATTCAGGTGATTCTGTTTGATGTTTTAAGACCTCGTTTGGTCCTTGTTAAGCGGTGGTTGATTAACTTGATTGATTTGGGCTACTTTTTGGTTCGGTTTTGTGGGATTTCAACTCGACAGTCTTGGATGGAGTTTTAGACCATTTGTTTTCACTGTTCTTGGACAGTAATTTGGTGATTTATTGTGGGTGTTAGTCCCACACTTTGTTTTGTTGTTGGTGAATAGATTTTTCACCTTGGCCAATATTGTGGACATTGTTGTTCCACAATTTGTCATTGTGGTTGGTGGATGTTTTTTCCGCCAATATTATGGACATTGTTGTTCTATAATATCTCGTTGTTCTTGTTGTTGGTAGATGTTTTTCCCACCTTGGCTAATCTTGGGGTTTTTATATCCCACTTGCGGGCCGTTTGGTTCATGGATTCTTAGGGTGGATTTTGATTCCACCCTAAGATTACTAGGAATCTTAAAATTTATCCTTGTTTGGTTCATGGATTACTTATTAGATTATGGGTCCCACTGGATTTACAATCCACCCAAAGGGGGAAAATAGGATAGATTCGAAATCCTTGCTTGGAGGTGATATTCTTAATTATTACTGGGGTTTTGATTTTACAAAAACATAATACCTAAACTAACCCTTATATTTGTGGAAGGTTTATATGCTAGGTCATTAAATAATTTACTTTTATAAATTAATCTTTTTTTATTATTGAAAGATATTCATTAATTTATATGCATACAATAGTTTTGACTCGTGTTCATGTCTTAATTACCATATATATTTCTTCCTTCATAATGTATAAATAATTTTTTATTTTAGCCTTTATTTTCTTAATCATCCTCCAACTTTACAAGTGAAAATTTTAATTTTAGCTCATCATTTATTATATCCTTCCAGGGGTATCCTAGGTATTTATCCATATTCCTATTTCATTTTCCTTGTCCCCACCAAGCACTGGATTCTAAATCCAGCTAGGATTCTACGAGTGAATCAAACACTTTGCATGGATTCAGATTCCTGGTAAAGTAATTACTGGTATAATGATTCCCGATAATCAGAATCTACCTAAAATAATCCGTGAACCAAACGGGCCATTGTTGACATCACCATTTTTTGTGTCTATTGTTATAGTCTTGTTTCGGTTGTAATTTTTCATTCCAAACTTCGGTTGTAATTTTTCATTACCACCTTCAGTTTGAGGGGGAATGTTGGTGCAATTTAGTGTGTTAGGGCTTAACTCACTAATAGGTCATCATGATGTAAGTCCTAGTGGCATTTTGGTATTTTCCTTTCTCTTGTATTGCCTATATATAGGCCCCTTATGTAGCCCTTGTGGCAATCTTATTCATATCAATAATATCTCTTTGTATTTTGGATTTTAACTTCATTAAATGAGGTAAGGGGGTATTTATACAAGGACGTAAGTGTGGGCCATAGTTGTATGTCATGCTAAGGCGTTGGCATGATGCTTATGGAGCATCCTCAGAGAGGTACCTCTCATAAGGGTAGGTGTCAGGTCATTTAACGGCGCACAGGGGTAGTTGAGGGCATCAGGGTGCCATGATCCGCAAATTTCAAGGCATTTAATGCGAGGTTGTTCCTATTGCTCAGTGGGCGTGTGCTACAACATCTCTCTCTCTCTCTCTCTCTCTCTCACACACACACGCACCAACCCTGACTTTGTTCGTGATGGGGATTCACTAGGGCGCCCTTGATTCCAGCCACCAAGCAGCAGGTTCTTGAGATCCCGTCTACCGATCTGGGTTGGCCAAAGTAACCAAAAGGAATGTTTGTCCCAGCGTAAACTTATGGGTTCGCAGGGCGATGATGATGAGCCCGGCGCTCACGGCGACGAGTCAGTTGCTCAAGTCGCGGTAGGACTGAGCACACTGCTCACGACAACGAAAGTTACTTGAGCCGTGGTAGGAGTGAGCATGCTCGCGGTGACGATTCAGTTGCTCGAGTCGTGATAGGACTGTGCGCAGTGATCACGACGGCAAGTCAGTTGCTCGAGTCGCGGTAGGAGTTTGTGCGTTGCTTAAACGATATTTGCCATATTCTTTACTGTGTGGATGTCACAAAGTGGTGACGCGGAATGGGCACGCGGTCGGGTAGGGCTATTACATATACACAAAAAAAAATAACATATAGCGGGAGAATTGAGTGCTGATTAGAAATAGGTGCTATTGGGGTCTATTTTGAGGCCCAATTACCATGATATTGACCGCATGAAATTTAAAGGTGATTAAGTGCTAGTTCATTATTTTTTATTCCCATGGTAATATGGCTACAAAAGTTTATACTCCTGCTTGCTCTTTTTATTTTCGCTTCGAGATTTGGTTTTATATAGGTTCCGGATATTGTTCTCTCTGGAGAAACTACTAACCTAACATGGAATCATGCCTTCGTTCCAGGAGATCTTGGGTGCAAGTCTCTGTCTCGTTCCTTTTGCATGTTGCACTTTGTTATCTCTTCTTTATGAAGGGTTTTGGTTTGTCGTCTCTCCACGTGTGCTATGGACTCGCACATGAGGGAGGATAATGAAGCTTGGTACATTGTTGGACTAATTCTCTAACAGCTCAAGCTTTTAAAGCAAATGGTGACCTACAGACGTCGTCGTTGCCATTGGTCACTCATCTATTGTCTGACATGTTGGTGAGAGAAGACTAGGCTATAGGCATGGTAGAAATTAGTAAGTATGGTCAACTAGTCAACAATTTTTGGCAGATGAATGGGACAGATATATTCGTTTGTTAATAACTCCAAAGTTTAGCCTTCAAATCACAACCATGAAGATGGGAAATGTTCTATGGTTAGATCAATGTTACTCTTAGTTAAAGCAAAGGTGATGGGCTATCATAATGGCAAAATTAGATCAAGGGACCAAATATATGTAATCCCTCTCATGAGAACTAGGATCTTAAGAAATTTTAGAATAATGTTGTGCCTTTTGCAACTAATTCAACCAGACATTAGTAACATGTAATGTTAAAGAAAATGTTTGGGGTCGTGATGGAGTGTTATTTGCATTAAATGACTTAAATTTTTGACGTGATGTGTTAGGTAAAATCTAAGGTTCAGAGAATAAAAAAAAATAGGCGACCTCGTACATCTACACTATTCAAGCACCAAAATAATATTCTTCTTTGTGATATTCCAATAAGGTAGAAGCAAACCAATGAGATAGGAGCCACTTGGTGATAGTGGGTCAGCGAACACCATCAGCTTCAAAACACGCATAATAAGGTACACAGGCTCATAAAAGTCAGAGAGAGGACGACTCATCTTCTGGGGGGACACTGTGAAGAAAGGTCCAAAGACCAATAGGCCCAAAAGTCCCAAGTGCGTGAAGTGAGTTCCATGATCCCATTCCACATCGAAAGCCAAGCTATCAATAGACTAGCTATAAGTCAAGGATGCTGCTCTAGATGGTAAGTTCTCGCGAGGAATTGGTCGCAAGTTCTCGCGAGGAATTGGTGGTCGCAACTCCAAATGATGGTTCGAAACTGGTTCGCCGACCACAGATCTGGGTATTGGCTATTCGAAATGGGTCTGTTGAGGGTTGGTTGGTCAAAGCACTTCACAAGGCTGTTAGAAACTTGTCTGGTTTGTTTGATCGAGTCCCAAATGGAGTTGCGTCTTGGGCTGGTAAGTGCTGACAGTCTCAGGGGCTGGTAGGCTATATTAGTTGAGATTTCTACGAAAAAAATTAGTTGGGTTCTTCAATTCTCAGGTTCGGATCTAGGCTCTGATACCAAATGATGCAAAATGTTGCATCAAGAGGAATTTAGAGAAATAAAAAGAACTAGGGTTTTGGGAAGACAATCACCATTAAAGAGCCTCAAAGAGCTCACTTGCTTTACAAGCAATATCAAATACAAAATATCCCAAATCTAATTTGCCCTAACCCTAGACTACTATTTATATTTTATACCCTATTAAACCCATACTAATGTCACATGCTTGTGGCCAACACCAAAAGACAACTTAAAATAAATAACATAATAGACACTACAAGTCAAACATAAAGTACTATTAATATAATTACTGCATCATAAAGCCCCTGTTAGGTGGACAGTTGTGTGGGGAGGATTCCAACAATAGACAACCTTAGAAAAAGGGTCAGATTGTGGTGAACAAATGTGCAATGTGTAAGCAGATTGGGGAGACAGTCAATCACTGGATGATGCAGTGTCCGGTAGCGAGCCCTCTTCGGTGTATGGTTTTTGGCTTGTTTCGGGTGGTTTGGGTTTTGGCATAACATTCAAACAATACTGTACCTTGGAGAGGTGTGAAGATGAGAAGAAATCAAACTCAACAAGAGTCGAGTTCCCTTGTGTCTCTAATGGTGCATTTGGAATGAACGGAATAAAAGAGTTTTTGAAGATATTCAAAGTTTCAGCCCGGTTATGAAATACCTGTTTTTGATCACTCTTGTTTGTTTCTTGGGCTGATAACAACTTTTCCCCCTCCCCCACATCCCTTTTGAGATTTCTTGGACTCTTTTCAAGCCCTAGATTGACCTTTTTGCCCTTTCTTTTGTGCCCTTTTGCATGTGTTTGTGTACTTTGGCTTACTGTTTATGTAATATGCTGATTTGATTTTGGCTATGCTGTCTTCACAGGTTTTGTAGCCATTTGCTCGTGCCTCCTGCCTTGCAGGGAGCCTTTCTAGCTCTTGACTGGCGGTGTTGTTTGGTTGGGTATTTTTGGCCGGGGTACATTCGGGTCACCGGTGTTGCGGAGCTTCTTGTTTCGAGCTTGGTCTGGCGGTTACCTCTGTGTTTAGAAGAGGATGAAGTGGGGGATAGATTTCTCAGGTTTATGTTGGTTAGTACCAAGGGAGTTTTTTGGCGCATAGGGTTTTTTGAGGTGTCTTGGTTGAAGAGTGTTCATATCTACTATATTTATCCGTATATATTATTATTTATAGTGTATGCTACATATGTAAGTATATTTACAAATCAGGTTCTGTCCGTGTAGTGCTCATCATTCAGTTCTGCTTCTCAGGTCCTTGTATCTTTTAACTGAGATGTATGCTTCTGTTGAGCCCTCAATCGTGTTGTTTTGGGTCCACCACGGTTGATACTTTCAGTTTTGGCCGCCTGCAGGGACTCCCTTACGTGTTCATACTTTTGTCCTTAGCCAAGACTTTCCACCCAATTGAGGGCTTTGGGGAGATTCTGAGATTGCTTAGCTGTTTTGGCCCTTATAAAGTTATAGTGCTAAAGTGTTTGGAGGTGTTTCCATCCGTTTGGTT
Organism: Hydrangea macrophylla; assembly: GCA_033977485.1. Taxonomy (NCBI): domain Eukaryota; kingdom Viridiplantae; phylum Streptophyta; class Magnoliopsida; order Cornales; family Hydrangeaceae; genus Hydrangea; species Hydrangea macrophylla. The sequence continues at coordinate 23,468,818 of JASDAS010000019.1, read as the reverse complement.
TGTGCCAATGTTCTAAAAATCGCTAGGCGCTAGGCGGGCGGTGGAGGGGGGCCTAGCGCCTAGGGGCCTAGGCGGATTTGTTTTATAAACAAAATTAATTATATAATAGATATATGTACGAGTTATGTGGTGTTAATTTAAAATAATTATAGATTTGTCGTTCAAATAATATATATATATAAAGGTTATGTGGAGCTTTTGTGGAAATAAGTAAAGATTATTAGAAGATTTTAATATTTAACAAACTATTAGGGATCTCTCTATAATTAACTTAAACCTTAAGTGTATATATATACTAATGTTAGGGTTTTTTTTTCCAAAGAATCAGACCCAAATAAGACTCTCTAGCATTCTCACCCTAGCCCGCCTAGCACCGCCTAGGCCCCGCCTGGAGGCCGACTAATCCACTGGCCGATTTTCTCAAACGCCTAGGGAAAATTTCGGCGGCCGGGCACCGCCTATCGCCTAGGCGGCCGCCTAGGCCGATTTTTAGAACACTAGTTTGTGCTTTGATGATCCTGCGTTCCTGCCTTGATCTTGGGCCTTTTCCATTTGTTTTTGTTCTTTAGACATAGGGTTATTGTGCTTGTTATCGCTTGGGGTCTTTAAATTTTTTTTTGTTTTGTTAGGTTGCTTTTGGTGTTCTTTTGAGATGTATACCCCATGTGTACATGATGTGTTTTCAATGCAATACTATTTACCTATGAAAATTTTGAAAACAGCTCTGAAGAGTTAGTGTGAGACTAAGGTGTGTTCTACTCAGTGAAGGTGTGCAGATCCGGCGCAGAGCAAGACGTGGATTGATGATACATTTTGATTCTGGTAAGTCTATAAGGCCATGTTTGGCACGCCAAATAAAACCGTCGGATAGCATAGGATAAGGTAGGATTTGATAGGATAACTAATTCTATCGGATAAGCTTCAATCCTGTTCTATTATTGTTTTTTCAAATAATCTTTTCTATTTTTGTAATGTAATTTTAGATTTGAAATATAAATTTTATGATTTTCTAATAAATATTTAATGTTTTAAATATTATTTTTTATTTTTAAATAATTATTTTTTGATTTTTCTGAATGTATTATGATATTTAGTAATTAAATGTTTAAAAAAATTACTTTTAAAATATTATTTTATACTCCCTCCATCCCTTAAAAATAGTCCACTCTTGGGAACTCAACTTTTTAAGGGACAAAAAGAATCTACACCTACTTTCCACAATTGCCCCTAGTCACTACAACTATTTTTTTAGTTTTGTCTTGGCATAGATTTCAAGGAAGGATAGTTTTGTAAAGTGAGTAAAAATTGTATACCAATTTTGGAAGGTGGATAATAATTTTGGGACATCCCAAAATGAAGTACAGGACTATTTTTAAGGGACGGAGGGAGTATAATTTTATCTTGCGAATTAGGGATAAAAAGCGAGTACTTGATATTTTTATCTAGCGAATAGGTTGCGTCAAACGACTCAAACGCAGGACAGGATTATCCTGTACTCTTATACTATGAAACAAAAAGGGCCCAAGTCTCTTTTCTTAGTGGATTATTTATCTCACCCTGTTGTTTTTTCCCACAACGGTTTCTGCATAAATATCTTGTCAAGTGTGGAATTATTTTTTTCTTTTCTTTTTTTTTCTGGAAATTGCCAAGTGTATAAAAGAAGAAAAGCCAAAAGGTAAGTGTCAAGTGTGTGATAGCATAATATGTATAGTGCAATTGCGCCGGCACACCAGATTTACTATTTGATTGATGAAATTGTGAGAATACATTAATTTGTCATTTAATCCACAATTACACCTATTTGCCGATCCCTCCCCCCCCCCCCCCCCCGCCCCCCCCCCAATCTTCTAGGTCTAGTCTGATCTATATAATACACACTTCACCTCAAAACCAGCACACATATCAAGAAGACAGAGACTGTCTTCATCAATTCATCCCAGACTGCTATTCGGCATATGGTATATCCAACCTTGGCAAAACCTGACCCAACCCTAATGACAGACTGAGTAATCTGCTCTGACGCGTTGTGACAGGATCACAATATGTAGGTATTACAAATCATGCAGAAATTGATAAAATTGATAAAATCGACAAACAGGATGTGTACTTTGGAAAACCAAAAGAAAGCGGAAAAGAAAAGAAACCAAAAAAAATTGGTCTATATGTCTTCACATTGCGATTCAAGTGATGGATCGTGTGCTAAACAACTCGTAATCCCAGACAGAGGTCCGAGCAAGTAATAAAGGTAGTAAGTATTACATGCAATGGGTCAATAATAGCTGAATGAAGAAACCTGAAAATTTCAACTGAGAGCAAACTTAAAAAGTTTTGACTAAGATTGAAGGTAATATCTCGTCTCACCTGTCCTCTGCTAAGCATTTCAGACTTCTTCAATTTTTTCATCGCATAAATACTGCCAGATTTTTTCTCCCGGCACAATCGAACCTATAGTATAAGAAAAAATAAGCTACAAGTGAGCTCCAAAAGGCTGGCGCATAATGATGCATCAGAAGACTTGTTTGTGAAGTTCCCCTAGCAGTACCTAATCACTGAGCAATATGTCAATCAAACTTGGAGTAACGTAAGATACGTCATTTTGCCCTCTACAAGCACAAGACAATAGAAGAAACACATTCCAAGATGATTTCAAAAAATGAGCGAGACTAAGGACTCTTTATTATCAATAGAAGAAAAGATAAGCCACAAGTGAACTCCAAAAAGCTGGAGCGTAATGATGTTATGCATCAGAAGGCGGATTGTGTAGCTCCCCTAGCAATACCTAATCACTTAGCAGTATGTCAATCAAACTTAGAGTGACACAAGATACGTCATTTTGCCCTCTACAAGCAGATAACAATAAAGATACACATTCCAAGATGATTTCAAAAAAAGACAGATTAAGGACTCTTTATTATTTACATTATAAACATTTTGCAGTAAGAATAATATGAAATAGTATAAAAAGGGAAAAGCTTACTGCAATGTTTCTTCAATATAGAGTAATCTCTCTCTCTCTCTCTCTCTCTCTCTCTCTCTCTCTCTCTCTCTCTGTGTGTGTGTGTGTGTGTACTGCTATTGAGCCGATCAATTTGTGGAGGATATTTTCCAAGACTATTTAAAGATGAGATGTTGATGACTCTGAGAAAATTAAAATGGCTCAGGGTATGCTAAGTACAACATAGAGGATATAGTAAATTTTTCCAGCAAAAATTGAATGAGAAGCTACGCCAGACAAAGCATGGAGACAAGTCCTTTTAGCAACATATCTTATTTTTGCCTAAAGAATGTAGTGGACTAAGAGTCCGTTCGGGTAAGCTTTAACATTATCACTTTTTTGTTTAACGAAATTTAGTTTAAAAGCTACATATTGGAGCTCTTTAAAAAAGATACTTTTTAGCTTTTAAACAAAAAAGAATAACAACACCTATGAAAAAGCTAATCCAAACGGTCACAGCTTTTTAAACAACAAATCATAATTTATTGTTGGTCTCAAAAAAGCTATCCCAAATGGGCTCTAAGAAGCTAGGGGCATTTTTTTCATTGTTTCTAACAGGGTTGATCCAGACTTTCAGCCGGGGTAGGTTCAAGCAAAGTAAAGTTGTCAGCTCATTTAATCAGGTTTAAAACCACACACACAAACACAGAGGAGAGTAAGACTTCAGCAGCCTACATCTCGTGAAATATCCGCTCTTTCTTTGCTTTAAAGGGGAAAAAAAAAAGTTACAAAACAGCCCAACCCATAAGTCTCGTTAGTCGTTACCATGCATCAAAACTTGCATTTAATTTATTCATTTCTCACTCAAATAAACAAATAAAACTAAAAAATGGATATGACAATAGTTCCAAATACGTCATGCACATCTCTAACCTCGCCAAAGGCTCCTCTGCCGATGATGGTCAGGAGCTCAAAGTCATCTACGCATATCTTGTGCCTTTTAAGTCTCATATACTCTGTCTCTTTTCGCTCTAAATCCTTGATCAGATTTATTTGTTCCTCCTTGGGCACATCTGAAGAAGCCAACTTTCTTTCTAACACCCATCGCCTGCAATGAGTATATTATGAAGTAATAAGAGGTTCCACTCTATACCCTATGGTTAAAGTATTGCACCGACTTACAGAGATGTTAATTTCGAACACATCAATATGAAGAAAGAAATATCATATCATTCAATTCAACCATTTATATTTGAAGATTTAAACCCAATAATCGGCCAATTGCACCCAATACCCCCTAATTATTGATATCTAATAAAGTATCCAGATCATAATATACTCAATTGTAAAACCACTAACAAGTGAGGAACTAACTTAGTTCCATGGTGGTTAGTTAAAAAGCTTAGTTATCATTAATTTTGGAAAACCCTAGTATTAACATGATCACATGGATATAACAGTAGCTCCAAAAGCTCAAGTAGTTACAGAATGGGCAAACAATAAATATCAAGCTCTAACAAAATTACCTTCTTGCACGTGGAGAGACAACAAGCTAAACTCCATCATCATGGAGACGGATAACAAAGTGCAATATGCAAAGTAGAATAGGACTAAAGGCCTAAAGTCAAGACCTCCCACAACCAAGGCTTTGATACAATGTAAACTTGAGCAATTAACCAAGAACAAGAAGAATATATTTAATGTAATTACTACAGTTATCATTCTCAGAAAAGATACGATACACAATAATAAACTAACCATTTATAGTAGGGCTAAACAAAAGAACAAAAGACTAAACTACCGCTAGTGTTGTAGAAATATGAAAGTGAGAGCTATATTGATCGAATGGTTGGATTACAAGAGAGACTCTTGTGTACATAAAATGGTCCTACTCTATCATGGACTAGAAGCATGGACACGTCTAAGAAGGTAACGTATCGTGTCGTATCCAACACGCTTACACGACGCTTCGTGGACACTTTTCCTGCGGTGTCAATGTGTCATGTCGTATCCGTGTCGGCGTGATAGTGCATGTGCTTCATTAATTATGGTAAGTATATATATAAATGATTTCCTTAAGATGGAAACTATATATTCACTTACATAATAGAATAAACACATTTAATGTGTTTAGATAACAGATTTGATACACCATATTGATTTGGTAATTCTCATTGTGAATGATATACAATTATGTCGTGCTCCCGATCCCGTTCCTATTCTCTTACAAGTGCTAATTGTTTTAACACCAAGCAGAGTCATAAATAACCAACCACCAGAACAACCAACCCAATTCAAAATTTCCAACACTGTTACATACATCCCTCTACCTCATTGTGTCTGACCCAATAAAACTAGCCTCCACCCTAGTCATAGCTACACAGCCATAGCACAAACAATCACGAAATCCCAACACCAAATCTACCACCATTCAAAGCCTTGGCAATCTCACTTACAAAAAACACCAGAGCTGCTAAGTGCTAACCCTTTTCTGATAAAGAGTAAACTTCATTCTCTAACCCACCAATCTTGCTTTTACGCCACCCACCACATCAACCACCTGCAGCTTCTCTCTCTCTCTCTCTCTCTCTCTCTCTCTCTCAAACACACACCAAACCATCCACATTCTCCACCCAATCCACCACCATCTTCTCTTACTTTCTTTCTACTTTTGCCCTCCAACCAAGCCCACCACTTCTTCCACCGCCGCCCCCCTCTCTCTCTCTCAACCTGAAATGCAATTCTAACGAACGAATTTTTATATACCCTTCATCACCACCATCAAACAGTGACCAAAATTTTTTCAATCAAACAGGCCTAGAAATCCAAACCAAATCTGCTGTCAACAGCCTGAAATCCCAACAATTTTCAACATTCAGAATGTCAATAACCATTCCTATCATATTCCTTCCCCCATCACCAATGAAATTGTGAATGTTTCAGGTTTGACAAAAAGATCAGATGTTTTTGGAGTGGGGATTGGGGAGGGAGAAAATGCAACGACAGCAAGGAAAAAAATTGTTAACTATAGGAATTAATTAGTTATGTGACTGTCATGTGCATAATTTTTGTAACATTGAGGGGAACCACTAACTGAGGATGCGAGACTGTTAAAGTTAAAAGTTAAAACAATTGGGGGAACTCGATCTAAGATAAAAGCTCAGGTAGAAAACCCTCTTTCTCTTTCCCTAGCTGGAAATTTGCTCCAAGGCCCCTTCATAAATCTGTCTTTCTCCCTCTACATTTGCAGCTCATATTTATAGACCGGCGAGATGGACGAAACCTTCAAGAACCGCATCCAAGTCCTCTGCCTTTGAATGTCATCTTCAACTCAAGCATCAACATGTTTAAATCTGGTTAACTTACATGCCTATCAGCATTCATAATCTAGCTTAGTCGTGACATACGGCACATTCTTAAAGTTCTCTCTATATACGCGATGAGCTGCCATGTCAAGACGTTTTTCTATGTTGATAATGGTCCACTTGGTAACATTGCAATTATCAGCTTTTGTTTTTGTTTTCGGCTTTTTTGGAAACGTCAGCTGAAAAAGGAAGTTTGCTCATGTTTGTCAATTTTTTGGTTAACGGACGGTTACCAAAGAACATATTTACTATTTAGTGACAAAAACTGACTAACGTTAATAACTGTGAGTCCGTCATGCATATATCCATTCCCAGACGACTATATATGCATTCAAACACTCAAATTTAGTGGGGAGTGTTTGGCAAATAGTACACTTCAGCATATCAAAAGTACAAGCAACACTGACATCCACCAATTGATTGGAGACTCTCTCCAAACTTGCCTCACAAGGATGTGAAAACATTTACATCTCTAGTTAATGATGTTGTCAACGCCCATACAACCTTGCGGTGGTAATTAATTTCTTATGCTAAACTCATGCAGATGGGATTTACTGGACTTTTCCAAATACGGATCTCAAGCGTGCACCTTGTACACCACTCCTGACAAGATTTTGGCAACAATAAATGAGAATAAACACCAAACCTCTTTAACTTCATGGATTATCCCCAATATGGCAGCATATTAACATTCCATAAAGTCTTGAACACATGAATACACCAAATAATAGACTACACGAAGCTGGCCAGCCTGTCATGCCCCCAAACAATTAACACTTCATTTGGCAGGAGTGCAAAACGGAAGGAAGGAACGAAGTGGAGGGAAAAGGGAAGGAAAGAACGAGATGAAGGAAAGAGGAGGAGGAGGGATAAGGTTTCCTTTGTTTTGTAGGAGAGGAATGGGAGGGTAAGGGATGAGAAGCGGGGGAGCTCTTCCATCTGCGCCACCATTTACCATCGGATCCAAAGTGGGAATAAAGGGGAAGGGAGAGAGCCTCTTTTGACTTTTTTTTTTTTTTTTTTGCCCTTAAAAACCATTGTAGTGCAATCATAGTTGTCAAATCGGGATTCGTATCGTGAATCGAAATGATACAAGTGAATCGAATCGGGATTCGCGAATCGTAAGATTCAGTAACGAATTTTTAAAATAAAAATAAATAAATAAATAAAATAAAATAACTATAAAAATGATAAAAGACTAAGTAAAATAAAAAGTAGACGAAAAGAACAATCAAATGATGATATCAAACACGTTTAATTATATTCATACAATCAAAAAGGCAAAGTGTAAATCCAATTATGCCACATTATTGAAGGTGGTCTCACTGCCATATGTGTTGGAATTTGTAATACAAAATTCGGGAAGCATAGCATTACCCATATCATATATGTTATTACTTATAAGAGTAAGGCTATGCTTCCCATTTGTATCCCAAATGTGGTTGTCACGATTAAAAAAGCAAAGCGGTTTTCAAAGTTATCATGCTTTGAGACCTAGTTACACTTTTACACCATCTTGGCACGCAAAAGCACTAGTATGTATGATACAACCTAAACCACTAGGATGTATCATAGAATGTTGCCTAAACAATAAGATATTTATACATATAATAAAAATCCTCTTCGCAACCCCAGCAGGCATCATCCTTCGCACAGTGTTTTTGGTATATTTTATGTTTCTAACTTAAAAACAATACTATTATATATTTTATAATATTATAATAGGCTTTGGACCACAGTTTTTTTTTTAAAAAAAAAAAAACAAAAAGAAAAGAAAAGAAAGAAAGAAACCAAAAACAAGTAAAAAAACTGGTTTGAAATTACCAATCAGTGGTTGTTAGGGCTTCGCACAGCTGTATATAGTATATATATTATTACATATGTTATAAATTACCAACAATATTACATTATATATGTTATTATATTATATTAGGGTTGGGATCACAGAGTTTTAACAAGAGAAACCCCAAACAAGTGAAAATCTGGTTTGAAATACCAGTCGGAAACCCAAAATCGAATCGTGAGAATCATAACATGCAATTCAACTCGTGCAATTCTTTTCGATTCTGCAATTCACATCACGATTATTGAGCACATGTGATTCATAGTTGTTCGTATCGCTAAGGCATGGAATGTATCGAATCGCGAATCGTATCAAATCGTGCAATTTTGATAACAAAGAGTCCAATGTCAGGGTATAATTCTCGATTCAATTCGATTCACTCCCCAAAAGGATATATATAGGTATATCTACTGAAATAACGCAGGTGAATCTTATGGTTTGCATGTGAATCATATGAACCATATCATATGATCCTTAAGGTTCTTAAAATTCACAATATTCCAATCTGAAAGCATTTTGATATCTTGCACTACAAGAGTCCAAATTGAATACCCTTTTTTTCCACGCGTATCTTCTGACAAGAAAGCATCTATTAAGACTTTGAAGAAGATTAAAGGTTCGAGCTTTGGTGGGTTTCAAGTTTCACGATTTTGAAATTTTATTTTAGTGTTTTTCTTTTAAAATGGTTTCGAAAACGAAAGGGAAAGAAAGAAGGTGATTTAGCGTTTTGGTGTTTTTACAAGCTTTGGTAGTTTGGTGCTTCTCAATTGGTTACTAAATCTTACGATTAAATATTTCGATGGGATACGTGATTCAGAAATATGGCATTCCGATTCACTATGCGAAGCCCAATTTGGAAAATATGGGTATAATAGTAAAAACTTCATATTTCTAATTTTCTCCCTACTTTCTTCTTATTTAACTAAACAAAAGTAGGAAAGATCTCATTCCTTTCCCTAAAGGAATAAACTTTCCACGCTCCTCCCTTCCCTTCCTCCCACTTATCAATTCATCCTGCCAAACATAGCATAACCTTCGAACTACACTCCCTCAAAATTCTTAATGCACGTAGACATCAAAAAACCATGCTCAATTAATTACAATGATCACACTACCGGACACTTTCACTCACATTTTCGCTTAGCAATGATACACATAACACCCACAAAAGAATTGTGGTTATCCCATCATAATATGAAAACTCAACTCAAAAGGTCGTGTCCTGAATTATTTTGGGCATGGATCTTGTTTCTCCATTCTACTGTGTGTAAAATCTTAGTGCCAATCAAACCATGTTACCATATCGTACCTTCTCACAATATGCTCACTGAAAAAAGACGTCCATATCTTACAATGCATAGAACATACAACAAAACAACCCCCAACCCCACCCATTTTCATTTCTAAAACGGCCCCATTTTATAAGCCTTGTTAGCCTTTTATTTACTGCTTTCATGTTTAGTTGCAATTATTTCCACACTGCCCATATTAGAATATTGCCAGAATGCCATAATGTAAGATGGTGTTATACTGTACGTACTCATTTACATAAATGATGAATCAAATAAGCTCTCTCTTCTCAACAAAAAGTCGAATCGTACTTATCCATGTAAAAGGTGGACAAACAAAGCTATCTTTTTCTCTAACTTCATTTGGCCTTTGTTGGACTAGGGTTCATGTTATGCCATTAAAAGGTCATAAAAGATGAAAGAGAGAAGCTCTGTCCTTTTTCCTAATAGACAATACCAAGAATCTTCCAAAACTAGCAATCACTAAAACCCTTGATCCCTCGTAGCGAGCCTCCATCAATGGTTGATAGATTCAAGTCAATTCGAGTTTGATAGAACCCATAAGATTCAAGATTCAATATAATTTATGATACATAATATATGCATGAAACTTGTGTTAAAATGTTATTTTGTTCATTTGAGCAGTCTACATGTGTGTTTACGTATATACAAAATATACACATATATTGTTGTTTATTTCTAACCAAAGTGATCTTATGAATCAAGATTCATAATCTTGGCAAACTGACTCAGGATTCGATTCCCAATTTGATAACAATGCGTGCATCCAACATTTGAAAATGAAGGTTAGTGTCATTCTCCTTTATTTTTCACAATGGATTAATTTCTTCCACTTACGGTGAACTACCATTAAAGTTTTTCTACAACATTCTTTTTAAACTATAGGCCCTTTATGTACTAGAAATCAACTTATTACATCACTTCCTTCTACCTGTGCCACAGCCAGTTCTTCCCCACTTAAAAAGCACATGCCCTTTCTCTACCAGATCTGGGAAGATATTTCCTATTTCTTGGATCCATTCCACTATCCTCCTCCAACTATTTGAAACCCTAATCTTTTTCCTATTTCGAATAGTTGCAATTGAAGTTCAAATGTAAATACCATCCTTCCACGGGATGCCCCCAATCACTAAAACCATGTGCTCGTCTTCAAGTAACCAAGTTAAAACCAACAATTCTCAAGTATAGAGTATGACTTCATTAAAAAGAAATGCAATTTAAATTGCCAAAACAGCATCATCGACCTTTTTATCAGAGGTATTTTCACACTTAGTTTGGTCGCTGAGAAAATGCAGGAAAATTGAATCGAATTCTGAATGTGATTTTGGTTCGAAAAAAAACTACACCAACCTGAACTGGACAAAACTTCCCAACCGAAGATTGAACTTAATTCAATTAACATTTTCTCACTAAAAAATCACAGTAAAATTGAGAATCAAAAAAAATTGTGCGATCTTGTAGTAGAACAAGAAATGCTGATAGAAATCGGAAAGAAGTTCAATCCAGTTCGAGTAGTACAAAACATTTACCTCTCTTTTCGCTCTTGAATGTTCTTCATCTGAGCCCTGTAGTGGTTCTCTATGTACTGCTTCGCAGCAGCTACCTTCTCCATAGTCAAGCTCGACCCCAGCACTTCCTCCTCTCTCTTCCCCTCCTCCTCCATCTCAAACCTCTCTCTCTCTCTCTCTCTCTCTCTCTCTCCACAGGACTCCCCTAATAAATCTCTGTTTCACACTCTCTCTCTCTCGACTCTCTCTCTCTCTCTCTATATATATGCAGCTTATATATATATATATATATATATTTAAATATTGCAACAAGGAGGAGATGGAAGCATTGGAAGGAAAACCTCAGAAACCTCCCATCTGGCCCCCGGTGTCGATACTATACCTCATCCAGTTAGAACCCAAGTGTCACCAGGGTTTGATCCACTACACTTGCTATCTCTCTCCCAACAAAATCATTAAACCTGTCTCATAATGCCACGTACGCAAGTTGTTTTATTATCATGACCACGTGGTAGTTTGTTGGATCAGATTGTATTTAGAATCGACCGTAGGAAACAAAGTCTGTACAGTAAAGGAAGGGTAGAAAGGTTGTGGATTGTTTTCAGTGAGTTGGGTGCGGAAACTCACGCGCGGGGGGTAAATGCGTGAGAAGCACTCATTGTGGGTGGGACAGTGGTAGTGTCTGTATCAAGATTAAATTAAAGAGAGTGGGACAATTTAACACATTTTTTGGTATTAAGTGAAAAAAATTACAGGTAAGAGGACCACACAGCATTGTAGTACTGTAATTGATTGAAGGGTGTTGCCCACTTGCCTTGTTTGGATGGATGTGAGTATATATTTAATTCCATTTTTGGGTCAGTGATAGGGTGTCACTGCATGAGCTGTACTCTTGTGTTGCACTTATACAATCAATCATTGTGTGAATTCATAAAGTATACGCAGCATATTATATCAATCTTACATAGACTCCATAGGATCATGTTTTTAGTTGCACAACAATGCTCTTACGGTACAAACAAGTTTTACAAACACATTATATCTCTTTTGGGTGATAACGTAGGGTCGACTGAAATTATCTGGATCCCACAGTACTACCTATGAGAGAGATAGAGTGTGTTTGTAAATGTTTGTAAAACTTGTTTATGTCCCAAATATTATCTACTATTATATAATAAGAGTTGATCCCTGTGTGAGTTGCTCAGTTGCTCTCTCTGCTTCACCTGCCTGGTGCTTAGCTTAATTCCGAAACGACGCCGTTTTAGAGGGAGCATATACGTGACGTCTGGCTGCCGACACACTCGTCGTTGATTCCATCACTATCGGCATATGAGCTTCTCTCCGCCGTCATTAATTCAATTGTAACTACCCTTACGCCACCCTCCATCACTCTCTACCTTCACCGCTAGTCACCATCGATTCAATTGAGGTACTCTGTATGTGTGCGTGCGCGTGTATGTGTGTGTTTCTTGTTGGATTAAAGTTGAGTTTTAGCCAACTTTTAGGGTCAAATAAAAGTGGGACCCACTTAAAGTTTAAGTGGGATCCTTGTGATTTTGTGTTCTCCTCTATGAGGAGATGAAGTTTGGATATTCACATGTCCAAAACTATTGATAGGTGAATGAGAAATTAATGCTCAAAGGTTGCCCCTTACAATGAGTTGTTGAAATGAAAAAGATTCACAACTTGCCTTGTCTCACATAGGAAAAATAGAAGTAGTCTGTAGTGTATTTATAAGGCTACTTAATGTTTTGGATTTGGGCCCCAAGGAGTACTCAGTTTTGTGGAAGGGGGAGGATCTAAGGCCCTTTGGGTTTACTCCACACAGGTGCGCATCGTCGCCGTCTTCCGTCTGACAAGCCGAGCTGGGTCAGGTCGGGTCGTGGTCGCGGGTGCAGCCCACACAGTATTTCTATTTAGACCCCTCAAGTTTTGGCTTTTTCTATTTTTGTATTGAGAGACCCTTGGAATTTATGCACATGTTTAGCATTACAAAAACCTTTGGGATTTCTGAAAGAGTTACAGAGACTGAAAAGACTCTGTGATAAATCACAAATTAAATTCGTCCATTATATCCCCCTATATACAGTGTATCTCACAGTTAGTCTAGACACAGTTTTGAGACACTGTTCTTCTCCTTCCTTCCTTCCATCATATTTCCAGAGAGAGTTACATAACATAGTTGATTCGCTGGAACAGTCCGACACAGTGCTTGTCATCTGCTAGTTGCCGTTGTATCCTGGGAGATAGACGCGGGACATATCCTCAAGCTCTTCTGGTGAAGCGGCGAATCTGTTTTAAGGAAATTGTGAAATATCACAGGCCTTGATTTAATCAATTTTTTCAGTTTCTACTTTCGTTTATTTGCTGTAATTTTTTTATTTCTATAGCCAGTTTCAATTTTCTGGTTATGTCCAAGTTCTATTTTTTCCTGTTTCATATGTTGTAATCCAGAACCTATTTTGTTTATTTTCAATTTTGTTAATACAATTTTTCCAACAATCTTAAAATATATTCATTTTATATATTTTATAAACAAAACAGATCCGGGTTTGGAAAAACAGAATTACTTTTGAAAACAGTTTGGTTTTTGGAATACAAAAAACTGCTACTTTAATTCTCGTTTTCTGCCCAAATGGTGCAGAATCAGGGAAAATAGCATTAGACAAAAAGTGTGCAGAATCGTGTTTTGCCTAGTATATAGTGAGCAGAATCTTAAAATTCCCTCGTTTTCCTAACAATTATTTGGAAAAGAAATTCTACTACTGTTAAAAAAAAGAGGGGGGGAAAATATTAGATTTAATTTCTTTTTCTCCTTTGATAATATTTTTCAAAAATGGCAAATGAGACCGTGGACACTGCTGCGAACCCTGTTGCAAACCGACGGTACTACTGGCTCCAACACCGTGGTGATTGGTTCGATACCTATGAAGGTTCCTTTAGTCCAGGTTCCTGTGAACCACAGGGACAAACTCGAGAAATCCCAAGACGTGGATTTCAAGAGGTGGTAGCAACAGATGCTGTTCTACCTTACCACCTTGAACCTTGCGAGGTTCTTGAAGGAAGAAGCTTATGTGCCTAATGAAAATGAACAAAATCGAGAGATTGCCTTGCAAGTAGCTTCTGCCATTGATGCTTGGAAGCACTCGAATTTTCTATGCAGAAATTATGTTCTGAATGGCTTGAACGATACACTCTATAATGTGTATAGCGTCAAGACCACTGCTAAGGAACTGTGGGAGTCCTTAGACAGAAAGTACAAAATCGAGGATGCCAGGTCAAAGAAATTTGTAGTGGGGAGATTCCTCGACTATAGGATGGTGGACTCAAAGACTGTGATCAGTCAAGTTCAAGAGTTACAAGTGATCTTGCATGAAATCCATGTTGAAGGGATGACCTTAAACGAAACCTTTCAAGTTGCTGCTATAATTGAAAAGGTACCCCCTGTTTGGAAGAACTTCAAGAACTATTTGAAGCACAAGCAAAAGGAGATGAAGATTGAAGATCTCATCGTAAGGCTTCGAATTGAAGAAGACAACAAAGGGGCTCAAAGGAAATTGGGGGATTTTGGGACCAAGGCTAATATGGTTGAGACCAATGCTAATAAGGTTGAGCATGGTCAAAGTTCACGTGGGAAGAAGAAAAGTCCTTCTAGCAAAGGGTACAAAATGGGGCCGAAAAGGTGGTATTTCCAAGAAGCCTAAATTTCAGTTTCAAGGGAAGTGCTACAATTGTGGCAAAACTAGACACCGTGCTTTTGAGTTTCGTCTGCCATAAAAGAAAGTCAAGACTAATCAGGCTAATATGACGGAGTTAGATTCTATTTCAAGGGATATCTCTGACATTAATTTGTCTACTGTGGTCTCTGAAGTGAACTTGGTGGATTCAAACCAAAGGGAGTGGTGGATAGACACGGTTACAACTCACCACATATGCTCCGACAAAGCTATGTTCACTTCCTTCGAATCTATTATAAGTGGTGAGAAAATGTATATGGGAAATTCTGCTTCCTCGGATGTTGAAGGCCAAGGGAAAATAATTCTGAAGATGACTTCAAGAAAGGAGCTGACTCTCAATAATGTCCTTTATGTACCTGAAATTCGCAAGAATTTGGTATCTGGATCTCTCCTAAGCAAGCATGGCTTTCGAATGGTCTTTGAGTCAGACAAGGTGGTGTTGACCAAAGCAGGAACGTATGTGGGGAAGGGGTATATATGTAGTGGGATGTTCAAACTTAATGTAGTAATTGTATTCCTAAAGGTTAATAAAATAAGTACCTCTTCTATTTACTTGCTTGAGTCTTCCAATTTGTGGCATGGTAGACTAGGACATGTTAATTTTAATTCTTTGCGAAGATTAATTAAATTAGACCACATACCAAACTTCCATATTGACACAAGTCAGAAATGTGAAACTTGTGTTGAAGCAAAATTAACGAAGACTTCGTTTTAATCAATTAAAAGAAGCACTGTTAGAATTAATCCACACTGATGTATGTGATTTAAAAATGGTTCAATCTAGAGGTGGTAATAAGTATTTTATTACTTTTGTTGATGATTGCACTAAATACCGTTATGTGTATTTGCTTAAAAGTAAGGATGAAGCTTTGGATAAGTTCATTCTATATAAGACACAGGTTGAGAATCAACTTGGAAAAAAGATTAAGGTGTTAAGAAGTGATAGAAGTGGTGAATATGTAGCACCATATGGTGACTATTGTGCACAAAATAGAATTATTCACCAAACCACTGCACCTTATTCGCCTTCATCAAATGGAGTTGCTGAAAGGAAAAATCGTACCTTAAAAGAAATGATGAATGCTATGTTAATCAGTTCTAGATTGCCACAGAACTTGCGGGGGGAAGCAATTCTCTCTGCAAATTATATTTTAAATAAGGTACGTCGAAAGAAAGTTGATCAAACCCGTATAGACAGTGGAATGGTCGAAAACCTTCATATAAATTCTTACAAATGTAAGGGTGTCTTGTAAAGGTTCTTGTACCTACTCTTAAGAAAGAAAGGATATGTTCAAAAACTGTATATTATTTATTTATTGGTTATGCACATAATAGTAGTGCGTATCAATTTCTTGTACATAAATTTGAAAACCCAAATATACACAAGAACACGACCATGGAGTCTAGAAATGCATCATTCTTTGAGAATATATTTCCTTGTAAAGAGGAAAATAATCCTAAAAACGCTCATTTGAGACTATTGGGGAAACTAGTAAAACCCAAGAAGAGAATGTTGATGTTGAGCCTAGACATGGGAAACGAGCTTGGACCTCAAAATCTTTTGGTCTAGACTTTCTAACTTATGTTATAGAAAGTGAGCCTCAAAGCTATAATGAAGCTATTAGATCACCAGATGATCCTTTATGGAAAGAAGCAATTAAGAGTAAAATTGATTCTATCCTACAAAATCATACTTGGGAACTGGTAGATCTTCTTCCTGGTTGTAAGCCATTGGGTTACAAATGGATTTTTAAAAAGAAAATGAAGACGGATGGTACTATTGATAAGTATAAGGCAAGGCTTGTAATTAAATGGTATAGACAAAAGGAGGGTCTAGACTACTTTGATACGTATTCTTCTGTTACGAGAATAACATCCATTCGTATGATTATTGAGATCGCAGCTTTGCGAGATCTCGAAATACATCAAATGGATGTTAAGACTGCCTCCTTAATAGAGATTTGAATGAAGAAATCTACATGGAACAACCTGAAGGATTTTCTGCTCCAAGGCAAGAAAATAAAGTGTGTAAGCTTGTCAAATCATTGTATGGCTTAAAGCAAACTCCAAAACAATGGCATAAAAAATTTGACAAAGCTATACTCTCTAGTGGATTTAAAATCAATGAGTGTGATAAATGTGTTTATGTCAAAGACACGAATGAAGGCTATGTCACATTATGTCTATATGTTGATGACATGCCCATAGTGGGTAGTAATGATAAGATCATTAAATCTACTAAGAAAATGTTGAATTATAAATTTGACATGAAAGATATGGAACTTGCTGATGTTATATTAGGCATCAAGATCTCTAGAAATACTAATGAACTTGTTCTATCACAATCACATTATATAGACAAGATTCTAGAAAAGTTCAACAAGTCTGATACAAGTATAGGCAAGACGCCTTTGGACTTAAGTCTACACCTATCTAAGAATACCGGTGAGAGTGTTTCTCAGTTGGATATTCTTGAGTGATAGGAAGTTTGATGTATCTAATGAGTTATACAAGGCCTGACATTGCCTTTTCAATTAGTAGACTGAGTAGATACACTAGTAATCCTAGTGTTGAACACTAGAAATGGATAGTAAGGGTACTGCGGTACTTACGATATACACATTATCAGGGATTGCACTACTTGAGATATCCAACTGTATTGGAAGGAGACAGTGATGCAAACTGGATATCCGATAAGAAAGATTCAAAATCTATAAGTAAATATGTTTTCACGCTTGGTGGTGCAGCTATGTCATGGAAATCTTCAAAATAAACTTGTATTGCTAAATCAACATGGGAATTTGAATTCATTGCGCTAGACAAGGCAGTTGAAGAGGCTGAATGGCTTTGCCATTTTGTAGAAGATATTCCTAGATGGTCAAAACTTGTGCTTGCTATTTGTATACACTGCGATAGCCAATCTGCTATTGGAAGGGCACAAAGTAATATGTATAATGGTAAGTCTAGACATATTCATCGTAGCCACAATAACATTAAACAACTACTCTCAAGTGGGATTGTCACGATTGACTATGTAAAGTCAAAGGACAATATTGCGGATCCGCTAACCAAAGGGTTAAATCGAGAGTTAGTTAACAAATCATCTAGAGGAATGAGACTAAAGCCTATGATGTTGCAAGGGACTGGAATGGAAACCCAACCTAGTTGATTAGAGATCCTAAGATCTAGGCTTAAAGGAACAACCTAATTCTATGTACCTTAAGAGAATCACTGAGGAGAAATGTTCTTCTGCCCATTTCTATGATACAACAATGATACCTGCATAGCATGAGGGTAAGCTTAGCTTTTAATGACTATGTACATTGGTATAACCAAGCCGAGTATAGCATGATGCTCTAAATAAGTCACCTATGTGAATGTGAAGTGGGATGGCTTCTAAAAGAATTTGAGAAAGGCAAAACTCTTTGATAAACATTCACTGAACCAGGCAAGTGTTCAAGGCCAAAATGAACACAAGTGTAAGAACTAAACTATGTTTGGAGAGCTCCTATGTGAGGTTTGTCGGTTGTTTACACTAACGGCAATCAATTCAAGACTACACGTTCACTGGTCAGCCAGTAAATCTGATAGACTATCATAAGGAAAGGTTCAAAGCCAAAAGCTACCTATCCTTTAGCAGTAGTGATACGTAGTGCTCTATCTCTCTCTCTCTCTCTCTCTCTCTCTCTCTCTCTCTCTCTCTCTCTCTCTCGAGTATTCGTTGTCTCACATCGTTTCGATTAATTTCATTCATGTGGGGGATTATTGGATTAAAGTTGAGTTTTGGCCAATTTTTAGGGTCAAATAAAAGTAGGACCCACTTAAATTTTAAGTAGGGTCCTTGTGATTTTGTGTTCTCCTCCATGAGGAGATGAAGTTTGGATATTCACATGTCCAAAACTATTGATGGGTGAATGAGAAATTAATGCTCAAAGGTTGCCCCTTATAAGGAGTTGTTGAAATGAAAAAGGTTCACAACTTGCCGTGTCCCACATAGGAAAAATAGAAGTAGTCTGTGATGGAAAAATTGGTTTAAATTAAAAGTTTAAACGCGCAGCGGAAAAGTCAAGTTATAAAAACTTAATGGTAGCCCCGGATCTACTACTCGTCAATTCCATAGATGCGCACAAGTAGAGGGGACAAGAGTTATACCTTAGTGTCTTGTACCCAATTCTGAAATCTTCAACTTCCAGCAGCCTCCACTAGATGGCCTTCACTTTTATGACTCCTATGGATGCTCGCAGGAATGACTAGGGTTGGTGGGAACCCTAATGGAGAGGAAGGAGAAGGTTTGGAGCTCTAACAACAGTTTCTGCAGCTTCTGACGTTCAAAAATGACGAACTTATTTTCCAGAACGCAGCTGCCCTATTTATAGATTCCCAGAACCGACCTAAACTTCAATCGATCGAAGGACTTCGATCGATCGAACATTTGATCGATCGAACCATTCTCGATCGATCGAACCTGCCATGACTTCAATCGATCGAACACTTCAATCGATCGAACTTGTCTTGACAGCTTCCTCAAGTGTCTTTCCAAGCATCCTAGCGGAGCTAAGAGTGGGACCTCCTAGGCTCTTTATTGTTAGCTCAGATCAGTTGATTAATTCCCATGACCAAACTCTTTGATCAGCAAATTAATCGACTAATCAGTTAACGTTTACTCCACTATAAAACGATAACTGAACTCCAACGCAAAAGAATATATCCGAAGCGATAACTAGACTTGTTTGTTGTACTAATGTCCCTCTACCTTCAACATTCGTAATTATATTCAGGTAGTCGGATAACTGTTACTGTCAACCTGAATCATGATTACTTCTTGTATTCCTTGAGTCTCATTCACCTCTCATGATTACCAAACATGTTGATAACTCTTATCAACAAGACTGCAGTACTCAGTAATCGACTTGGTGGCATTCTCAAGGGAATGCTTACTCTAAAACAGAGGATAGATTCTATCTTGACAATATATGTTCACAGTCCTATGAACAGGACATACCCAAGATACCCAGGTGTTGATCTTCTGTAGACCTCACTGATTGGTAAGTCAAAGCAGTCATATCCATAGTCTGTGTTCATAATCGTCTCAAGATTGGGAACACGTACCTTATATAAGTTATGAGTTCCTATTGACTGTTTGACAATTTTGAGTGTCAATAAGAAAGCTCAGGTCCGTCAATGCACTATAAGCACTAGCATATTTACTAAGAGTTACATTCTAGTAATTGAGATTCATCACTCCATCCAATGGTAGTTAATGATGCTACAGTATAAACCTGATGAGGTATCCAGTCTCATCATCCACTGTGACAAGTTCTAAGTATTAATGAATAGTAATTCGTATCTCACTTGTATGTATCTCATACATACATGAATTACCTTATATGGTACTTAAGGATAAACAATCATCTCATGAAAGAAACATACATAATAAAATGTAAAGCTGATATCCATATATTAAAATGTCAATGTCTCATACATAAAGTAATGGTTTGAGGGCACAAACCCAACAGTCTGTAGTGTATTGTAAGGCTACTTCATGTTTTGGGTTTGGGCCCCAAGGGGTACCTAGTTTTGTGGAAGGGGGAGGACCTAAGGCCCTTTGGGTTTACTCCACACACGCGTGGGCGCGCGTGTCACCGCCGCCGTTCGACCGGCCGAGCCTAGCTGGGTCGGGACGTGGTCGCGGGTGCGGCCCATACAGTATTTCTTTTTAGACCCCTCAAGTTTTGGCTTTTTCTATTTCTATATTAAGAGATGATCTTGTCAAAATCAAGACATAAAAGTATGCTTATTTGTGCTTTACTCTCAAAAGATTTATAGTGTGGAAAGTAAAGGTCGAACCCACAGAGATTGTTAACTTTTAATCCTTTAATTACTAAAATCTAATCTATCTAGTTATAAGAAAATCAGGAGTTTGATTGGTTTAGAATTTGATTATTACTACTAATTAAACTATGAAGTAAACTATGAAATTATAGAAATAAAATCTAGAAGCAAATCTAAATAAACTTGTATGAGAAATTCAAAGTTGATTTAAATATATGGAGATGAGATCTAGGATTACAATTTCACCACTAACTATGCATTGGGGTTCTATACTTCCTAATCTAAGTTCTATGTTTGGATAGTTATGATCTATCGTCGCTACAAGCCCAATAGTATCGTCAAGAGAATATTGTTAGTTCAATCTAAGCATAATCCATCTATGGTTCACATGAATTATCTACCTATAACTAGGGCGTAGCATAACTCATCTTTCCTAAGCATGGGTTATAAAAGAGGTGAACATCACAATCACATAAGCACCATTGTATGTAAATACTCCTATCAATCACAGAAATCAAGAACTATTGAGTTCAATAAGCATAAGGAAAAATCTAAGACAATAATAGATCCAAAATACTCTTGATTATTAGCATTAAAAATTGATAATGTATAAATAATCCACCAACATACAATCAATATCCTAAAACATAAAATCTTAGAGTAGAAAAGCATAGAAAATCCCCCTTTACATAGCTAGGGTTTCATTGAAACCCTAGATTAGGAGTTTAGTTGGCCATGATGGTTGAAAGCATGAAGATGGAGTTGATGTAAGCCATTAGAAACCTTCAAGCTTGCTCTTCTCCTTCCCTTGCCTTCAAAGCCTTCAATGAATGTATATGAATCGCTCTCTAGGTGTGTAACCCTAAATACTTATAAAATCTCCATATATATATATAGAGTTTACAAGGGTTTTTCGAAGCTTTTCCAACTCGTATTGCACTAAAACAGAGGTTATTTCCAATCTGGACGTCATTAAGCAGTTCCGTTTGCACAGGGCTCTTCAGAATAGTCAAATACGTAACTTCGGTTTTTGTACGGATCGTGCGAGCGGGCCGCGCGAGCGCGTAATTGGGCATGTCGCGCGCGCGGGTCGCGCGAGCAGATTCCGGGATCTCGCGCGAGCGGGATGCACGCGCGAATGGTTTTTTTCAGCTTCTTTCTGCCTGCTTTTTCTCCTTATTTAACCAGATCTCCTTGTTTTCTTCTAAAACCTGACAGAAAATAGAAAATAAAGTAAAACTACACAAAACAGGATGAAAATAGCTAACAAATGTGAATTAAGGCGTATAATTAGGATTTGTTCACTCCCGATCAAGAGACCGTTGGAATTTCGGCACATGTTTAGCATTGCAGAAACCTTTGGGATTTCTGAAAAAGTTACAGAGACTGAAAAGACTCTGTGATAAATCACAAATTAAATTTGTCCATTATATCCCCCTATATACAGTGTATCTTACAGTTAGTCTAGACACAGTTTTGAGACACTGTTCTTCTCCTTCCTTCCATCCTTTTTTCCAGAGAGAGTTACATAACATAGTTGGTTTGCTGGAGCAGTCCAACACAGTGCTTGTCATATGCTAGTTGCCGTTGTATCCTGGGAGACAGACACCGAACACATCCTTAAGCACTTCTAGTGAGGCGGCGAATCTATTTTAAGGAACCTGGTTTGTTTATTTTCAATTTTGTTAATATAATTTTTCCAACATTTCCATCTCTTTTTTCTGGTTTCTGGCCAACAATGGTGTTCATGATACCACTAATTAAGGTTTGTTCCCTTTACATCACTCTCTTCTTTTTGTTGGAATCGATGGGTTGGTTACCTTCTTCATTGCATCCATCTTCTCTCTCCACCTCCTACACATAGTGGTCTATGACCATTTTGCTTTAGTTTAAATGTTTGCGTTTCTCATATTAATGTTTGCTCAAATTGGAATTAGGGGTTTTTCACTTTAGCTCAAATTGAGGTTTTCGCAAATTACGATTTGCCAATTTAGCGTATTCTCAAATTGCGATTTCTTCAAATTAGGGTTCTTAAGATCGAGTGAATATATTATGGTATAGTATGACTTTTGACATTATGATTTTTCAAAGTTGAAACGACCTTTATATTCTAATTAACTAGCTAGACCACACTTTGTATTATTTTTCTTGTTTGTTTAGCTATTTTTGCTAACCGTCTACTATTAGATTAGATCTCAGTGTGACTACAAACATGTATGCCGTATTGAATAAACATACTACATCATATAGGACTGTTAATGTGCAATTAATAGATATTTGTCTCATTCAACTAGCTCCCAATTGTACCCATACCTTATTTCTTGCTGATTTGGTCGCTCATAATTATATTACTTCATGTTTTGCCACTCTACAATATCATCACCTACAATTTTAATAGTACAAATCTTATAGTGGCAAAAAAATAGTTATAAGTTCAACTTACATTAAACCCCATGCAGATGGATGGACTTAAAGGATGATCTCCCCAGGTTTTAAAAATTAAACACGTAAGCTTGTATGGAAAAGGAAAAGGAGAAGGAAGACGGGGTGGCTTCTATAAATCAAAATAAAATTGGTGGAACCACTACAAATGAAGCTTGGAAAAGTAATGTGCTGCTCGAAGTCCGATTAAAAAAAATGGGACAACTAGGAGTAGGATTGGAACTTTATAACTATGTTCAGGCTTAGTTAACTTATATGTTCTGCGAACCACATGCTTTATTCACAAGCTTATGGAGCTTAAATAACCTAACTTCCTTTCTTTTTTATGTTAAAAATTGGATAGCCGAGCCAAATGTTTGCAAGAAAATTTATAATAAATGTCACACCTCGGAGTAGCAAAAATTAGAGGAAAATAAAATTTCCTTTCCAGATCTGTGAGCAATGACTAGTTACAAAGTCTGACCTGTCCTTGTAAGCATTCTAACATGGTTATAACATAAGTAGGAAATTTTAAGCGCTTGGTACTAAGCTATTACAACCGTTCCAAATGAAAACCACAAAAATATAAGTTTGGACGATCGTCGTCACTTAAATTATTACAACAGATGAAAGATAGTTTAAGAGCATAAGGGAAATCCTAATATGGTAATAAACTAGATTCTTCTGTTCAGTGGGCATATCCATGCCCTTCATCGGCGTACTCCTCTAAATAGTCCCCCTCAGGGTAACCTTCTTGATAGTCTCCCTCTTGAGGATCAGCGTATTCTTCTTCATAGTTGCATGGATAGGCTTCTTCATTATAACCTACACGTAATATGTCCAGGGCAATAGAGTCGTTAGCTTTTGAAGCTAAGTGAGTTGGCTTAACCGATCACTCCTAATACATATAATAATATACAAGTACAACAATGTCTTGAACTAAACATTTGATAAGCATGATCTTTAACAAGTATGATATGAGAATATCAGTGAGATAGTAACGACACAATGCATCATCGATATATTCGACTTTACTCGATCACCTTGGAATTTCAGACACTACAACTGACTCGTGTGACTTGTTACATTGCCAATGTAACACTGTTAGCTTAGAGAGAAATGATTAAGTTACTATTGTCACCTTTGCCTGGGGCTGCAATAGTAATTTTGGTTTTAAAAGAGTTTAATCACTTACCTCTTAGGTCCTCAAGACCTTGCCTAGGGAATAGAATAGTTAAAGCGCTATTGTCGCCTTCGCCCGAGGCCACAATAGCATTATAAGTGGTATCCATTGTATTCCAGACTTGATGGGATCATCTTGCTATCGCTGCCTTAGCCCGGGGCCGCAATAGCTTGTAAGACACCCATTCTTGTGACTTGACCATGTTCATTTCAATGGGTATTTGAGCTATCGCCGGCTTAGTTTGGGGCCGCAATAGCATTGTAAGTTATAACCATTGATTTGACAGTACTACTTGGACCACAGTGGTCTACTCAAACATGTGTGACAATATAACCAAGTTAGTCCCTTCGACTAACCATACATACAACTTTGACTTCATGACTCGAATACGTTCATATAAGTGTTCATGAGAGTGTATGATGTACGATTTAACAGGCATGAATCATAACAGCTAAGCTATCTATATAACAATATGAATCATAATAGTTAGGCTAAGCATGAAGCATAATTATCTAAACATACGAATTTGTATAATGATTCATTTCAACTATACATGTAAATATTCATAGCATGTGTACATACAAGGTACATTGAATTATTCTAATAATACACCAAGTGAGATTGGATAACTCACCTCGATCTGAATTTGCGAATACAAGTATAACTTCGGACCCTACAATTCATATCAATTCATAGAATGGCGATTAACATTCATTTTATTTATAAGGGTATAATGGTAATGGTGCCGAATAGGCTCCTAAACCTCATAATGATGTCAAGATCATCATTCTAAGTCTAATGCCATTGACTAGACTCAAATTAGAGTCCGTCATATAAAAGGCTGAATTTTTCCTATACCAGTGTAGGCCCTAATAGTAGACTATATTTTAGACTGAGTCAGAAAGTCACTAAACTTAAGGATATAGGCCTACACACCATTCTAGAAAATTAAGAACTAATCGCGTATTTTTTTGATGTAAGGTTTATTTATTACGAATTATTGAAGTCTTAATTACATAATTATAGTCTTAGGAGTCTTATAATTATAAAATATATTTTGGAAAGACAATCGGTCCTTAAAAAATATTTTGATTAAATATTAGACCCTAAAATAGGCTAGTGGTATTTTTCTCGTAATTTTCAAAAATTCGTTTGGTATTTAAAAGATAACCAAACGGGTCCTTATAAATAATTAAAAAATACTAAATTTTGAGTTTTATAAATAATAATTCATAAAACAAAGGCATTAGGCCTCAGGGTAATTACCATAATTTTTTTACATTTTAAAAGAGTCATTAGGTATTTATTACCTAATTATTACAATTTAAAAACTAATTCTTATTATTTATTTAGACTAAATAGATAATAAGTATAATATATAATTACTATAATATAATATCAGAATAATAGAATATTATTTAAAATAATATTTCAGAATATTAGAACTTAATCATAGTATTTTAAAACTATTTTAACTAATTAAAAACTATTTATAATTACTTATAACTATTTATTAATATAAATTAAATAGTTAATAATATATGAAAATGCTAATCTTACTTAACAGAATAAATAAAATACTAATTATTACTAAAACAGTTTATTTAATCACTAAGTGAAATTTACAGAATACTTAATAATATTGAATAAACTAATTAACAATTAATTACAGATTCGGGGGTCAGCCCGAACCGACCTGATCCAAACAGGTAGCCCGTTTATAGACTCAGAAGAGTCCAAGTTGCATAACTCGCTAGTCAGCCCAAACCCGACCGAATACAAAAATGGTCTAACTGTTTATACTATTATAATAGCCCAACCCGAATGCCCACGGGTTTACCCGAACCCGATCCATATTCGTAACCCGACCCGACCCGACCCGACCCGACCCATCGAATCTGGTACGATCTGACACCAAACGACATCGTTTCATTAAGTGGCCTTATAGGTTATTTAAACAACCCGACCCACTATTAACTTAACACATTTATACATACATACTAACCCGATCCAGTTGTCTAAATGATATAACCCGAGTCCTATTCGGGTCTGCCATCTCCGGCGACACCAGGTCACCAACAGTGAGTCGCAGGTGGCCAAAAAATCTTCCAAGGGCTATATCTCACTCATTTCTCTATGGAAATGAGTGATTCCAACGCCAAAATGACCAGAAAACATAGTCTAAGTTGGGGTCTAGGTTATCCCATTTGGGATTCGAACAATTAGATTATTCTTTTAGGGTTTTCAAACAATAATGGTTTGCATGACCATCCAAACGTGGTCTAACCTCTAGGTTGTTCAAGGGGGGTCTAATGGGGGTCTGTAGGGTCAGTTTGGTACAATTTTTATAAGCCTTGGTGGTGGTTGAGATTTTGAGCTCTCAAAGAGCTTCAATGGTGGCCGGACTTGTTTCAGAGTCCAAGGCTCTATTTGGTTCGTGCATGAGGAGTCTGGGTATGTGTGTGAGGTGTATAATAGATACATAAATAAAACAGAGGGGTGGGGTTTAACAAATCAGTCTCGGGTTCTCTTTCTCTCTATACTTGGTCTGCTCCATTCTTCTCCTTCATGTTCGCGTGTCACTTGTGTTTGAGTCTGAGTGTGTATTGTTTGAGGCATGGGACAGAGATAGTGAGGCAGAGGGTAGTGAGACAGAGGAGTGTTTGAGTTTGCTTGCTCTCTCTCCTTCTCAGTAACTCTCATATTTACACAACCCTGGTATACATGTACGCACATAATAGATATACAAATCTGTATGAATTGATGGAAGGGATCTAAGAGGGATTTGGCGGTTAGGGGAGAGAATCCGAGAGATATTAGAGGGGTTTGAGAGGGAATATTCGACGGTTTGAGGAGGGATTCGGGGGAATTGTACAATAGATACAAGGTGGATACTACTTAGGTAGGCTTAGGTAGTACTTGAGCTAGATAGGTTGTACTTGCGTCCCCAAATTCGTGGGATCTTGTTCTCATCTAGATCCACGTGCCGTACAGTCCAGGGTTTATACAGAGTTTACAGGTTTGTATGACAAAGTCAGTCCCGGTCTGTAAATTACTGTCTAAGCTTACTAATTTATAAACATGTATAATTCATATAAGATTCTGGAAATATGGACCAAAATACGGGAGCCCCGTTTATTAATATAGAAAATTTTCGGGTATTACAATAAATGAAACACATTAATTTTTATTTGTAGAGTATTTACTAAAGGAGAAATAAAA
Organism: Hydrangea macrophylla; assembly: GCA_033977485.1. Lineage (NCBI taxonomy): Eukaryota > Viridiplantae > Streptophyta > Magnoliopsida > Cornales > Hydrangeaceae > Hydrangea > Hydrangea macrophylla. The sequence goes on along the minus strand of JASDAS010000019.1, from coordinate 23,441,462 downwards.
ATGAGCATAAGATGCAGTTACTGTGGTGTATTCGTATCCTTGATCCATTTTTAGTGTAAAATTAATTGGTTGCTTGAGCGATTTGACATTTTGCTATTTTTTTAAAGGTTGTGAGATATGGGGATTTTTTTTTTACTGTGCTAAAGAAGGGCTTAGAATTCTCATCGAGGGAAAGTTCTGATGTCTGATAGAGGACCAAGTATTGCTAAAACTTTACTCTTTTACTTCATTATTTTGTTGAGGCGTTGTCTTATTAATCGTTAGATTCAGTTAATCGAACGATTACTTATAGTCAGTTGGTTCATGGATTTAGGGAAGGAAATGAAAAGAAAACACTAACGAAAATACTTTTCCTTGTTAGAATGACTTATTCTAAGGCTGAGATTTATTATCAAGATTAACTAAAGCCTTTTTTTAATTGCTGGATTTTAATGATGTGGAAATCTTAACAAAATACAATTTGTTAGAATGCTACCAACACTACACCAGTGGCAGCTAGTAATGTATGCTTACTTCTTAGCGGATAAATTGTTATCCTCTTCAAGGATTGTCTTACAAACGATATTCTCAATTGCGTCTTTGAGCTATTTTTGAAGTCATCATTTGCTCTTGTTTCTATGCTACCTCGTATTAAAACAGCATTTATGTTGCCATCTTAAGACAACTGAATGGAAGACGCAGTTGGTTTACCCTCTTTTTTGCTGGTAAGAATGGCAGAGGAATGAGATGGATGTAATTACACTTTTTTTTTCTTCTCTTTCTTACTTTTTGGTTTTCTTTCATTCTCTCTATTCTGAAGGCATCTAAATTATTTATTTAACTTCCTTTAAATTTAGAAAAGTCAGTTTGGCTAGAATGCATTGGTTCCTGTATTCAAGGCTTAAAATTAAAGTAGCTAAATTGTTATCTTATCATTATCAACAGCATAGCAACTTCTAGATCAGAAAATTGAAACATATCCATTAATCCATTCACGATCAAGATCAGGATCTGAAGGCAACAATTGTTGAGATTTATCTATTCTTTTTTTTTTTTTTTTTTCTTTTTTCCTTTTTTTTTCTCGTTTTATTGTATGCAATGTTCACTTGATTTATTTCAAGTCCCCTGATGGTTGTTACTTAAAGATAATGGTGGTAATAGAACACGATACAAGTAGTTTGTTTGGACTGCTTTGAAGATTCTACTATACCTATGTAGACTTTGTTGGGATTGTGCCCTCAAACCATTACTGTATGCATAAGACATTGACGTTTCATATATGGATATCAGCTTACATTTCATTATATATGTATCATGAGATGATTATTTGTAATCCTTAAGTATCATAGTAGGTAATTCGTGTATATATAATACATATACGTGATATACGAATTACTATTCTTTGATACTTAGAATTTGTCACAGTGGATGATAAGGTTGGATATCTCACCAGGTATATACTATAGCGCGATTAACTACCATTGGATGGAGTGATGAATCTCAATCACTAGAGTGTGAGACTCTTAATTAATATGCTAGTGCTTATAGTGCATTGACGGACCATAAACTTTCCTATTGATATCTAAAACGGTCAACAGTCGATAGTAACTCATAACTTGTATAAGGTATGTATTCTTAATCTTGAAACAATTATGGACACAAACTATGGATGTGACTGCTTTGACTTATCAATCAATGTCTTCAATATCAACACCTAAGTATCTTAGGTAAGTCATGTTTATAGGGTTGTGAACATATATTGTCAAGGTAGAATCCACCCTCTGATGAAGAGTAAGCATTCCCTTGAGAATGTCACCAAGTTGATTGCTGAGAACTGCAGTCTTATTGATAAGCAAGTTATCAACATGTTTGATAATCACGAGAGGTGAATGAAAAGGAATAGAAGACGTAATCATCATTCAGATTGACAGCAACAGTTTATCTAACTACCTGAATATGATTACGAATGCTGAAGGTAGAGGGACATCGTACAATCATACAAGTTTAGTTATCGCTACGGATATATTATTTTACGTTGGAGTACAATTATCGTTATATAGTGGTGTAATACCCTATATTTTCAGTAATATTAATACAAATAGATTCTATATACTTCCCTGGACCATACTTGAAGTTTCACTTTCATTCGATCAAAGTCCCTTCAAGCGATCGAGAATTTCCGAGTTCAAGCGATCGAACCCTGTTCAATATATCGAAACTCTACCGACATAAATTTATGACGTGTTCCGCACTTGAATCGATCAAATCGGTCTCAATCGATCAAACCTGGCCGAATCACTTTTAAGCGATCGAAGTAGCTTCAATCGATCAAACTCGTTTGGATATTTCATCTCAACTCATGCAAACACTGCCACCTTGCCCTCCCATTTCCTATATATATGCATTGTGTTCGTGGGTGTTGGTTTGCTGAACCAAGAGAGTTGGGAGAGGGAGAGAGATATTCATAAATATTATACACACACACTCATATATATTATACATACCCTCATATCTACACACACACACACACACACACACATATGGTATATATATATTATGTGTGAGAGAGAGAGAGAGAAAGAGAGAGAGATCAGAAGACAGAGAAGAAAGAATGAGGAGAAAAAATAAAGAGAACAAAGATAGAGGAGAAGAAGACTAAGAAGGAGGAGGAGCCATTAAAGCTCAAAGTTGGAACTCAAGACAAACACGCCCTTAACGACGTTCGGTGAGTCTCAAACTCACTCAATAGTATTAGTGTAATGTTTTACAAGTTCTAGGACATAAATATTGACCCCAAACACCCCCAAGCACTTCTGGACATTCACTGCCAGAATCTGGAGAAGACGACTTTCGAGCGATTAAACTAGGTTCATTTGATCGAACACACTGAGTCTCAATCGATCAAAATGACTTCAATCGATCGAGACCACCTTAACTTCAATCGATCGAACCAAATAAAACTTGGATATTTCCATTAAATTTATAATTTATAACGCTTAGCTATTTAATTGATGTTCCATGTTCCTATTACATAATTTTTTGGATTAAGGGTTGATAAGGTACAATAAGGGGTATGAGTATCCTATGGTGAATAACGTATTTAGGTTTAAAATATTAGTAAAGGTCGTGTGATAGTAAATGTGGTATTTTTTGGATGCCTCGCACAGGTTGAATTCAATAAGCGAGTAACAGGGATTTCACCAGGATCGTGGGAACTATGGGTGTACAGTACTCATAAGAGTTCTTAAAAGCGGTGAACAACAAGAGTTCTTAAAAGTGGTGAACTAGAATAATTTGTACGTCCACAGACTAGTTATTGTATGAGAGCGATGTATAGTGTTCGCAAGAGTTCTTAAAAGCGGTCAACAGTAAGAGTTCTTAAAAGCAATGAACAAGAGCACTAGTATGTCGAAATGATATAATTAGTTCATAATAATTAGTTGAGGATAGTACCTCCGGGCTTAGAGGTTGAAGACGATAAGGATGAGATAATGTGGGGTCTGGATAAAAGAGGAAAAGATGTTTAGTATCACTGCTATATATATTGTTTAGAACTAGTAATTACATTATACCTATGATACTGTGGGAGTTTCTATTCACTTAGGTTAAGTAAGCTGATGGCGTTTATGCTTGGACATTCCCCGTCCCGATTACCCTGTCCCTATTAATGTAGGTGATGGAGCCTACGATGATGGCTACTACCTGGAGTTAGATTGGCCCCACTAATAACGATTATGTCGAGGAAGATTACTACGGCGAGTACTTGGGCATATGTTCTCCAAACTTGTTATGATCCTGAGGACCACTCTGATATTGTAATAGATAGAATTGTTATCATTTTCCAGTTTGATATTGTTACTGTTCTTGTTGCTTCTAGTTAACTAGAACTGTGTGGTGTAGACAATTAATGACATTCACCCGTCATTCCTTATGGACCCAAAAAGGAAAATTATTTTTCTCTACTTTTGTTGTTCTGGGGCGTGATAGGATTTTTGGTATCAGAGCTCTAGGTTGTGATATTTTTGTTCACTAACGGTTCCTCACCATCTGGTCCTAGTATTTTAAGATCCCTGAGATGAGATTGAGTTAAGATAAGTTCGTCTTCCTGACGATAGATAGTTTTCCCTTGCAGGTTAGCATCATGGATCTAGAGTTCCATAAGTTTATGACTGATGCATATGGAGGACACGTGATCTATGGAGATACCCTGGAGCCAGTAGACCCGGAGTTCTATACCACGAGTGTATATGCCAGATAGCTAGTCGACATCTGGAGGAGGATATATGGAAGGCTCTCTATGTGACTGGGAAAACTCACCCTACAAAGATGCGTATGGATGCTTATCATTCTGAGAAGATTTGTAGGATATTTATTAGGAGATTTTATGATTGATCCAGAGTAAGCTGGAGATGGACGCTATAGAGCTACGAGCCATTCTTGGAGGACCTATTGAGGCAGCATCAGCAGTAGCACCACTGTCACCAGTACCTGAGGTACCAGTTCCAGAGTCGCCGGAGGCCGAGCCGATAGTAGATGATGACCTAGAGGAGGATCCCACAGAGGATATTGAGCCCGTCGATGATGAGGAGGAGGTAGAGGAGGATCCGGAGGAGGACCTAGATTTAGTTGATGAGGATATTATAGCTGGAGAGGATGACACAGTGATAGAGGGAGATGAGATTATAGAGATAGCAGTAAAGGATGTTCCTGAGGTAAAGGAGGTAGTCGTACCAGAGATACCTGTTATGCCCGAGTTACCAGTAGGACCTATATTACACATGGTAGCTATTACCAACATGGCAGCCGAGTGGGTAGTAGGGATGGTTGCATAGCCAGATGGACTTCTGATAGGAGAGGCTGCATTAGTAGAGGCTATGCCATAGTTGAGATTTTGCTGAGATGGTCACCGACATCGCCGAGCCAGCATTTGGTGTTGAGGGTATGGAAATTGATGATATGATCATTGAGGACTAAGATATAGGAGTAGTGGTTGGAGGACTTGTTGCGCCAGTGGAGGCTGATCTACCTGTAGAGATGGACATTGTACTAGAGGATGAGGCACTCCCAGCAGGATCAAATGCTGACGACTTTTGAGTCGGGATATGCAGAGTTTAATTTTTGTTAGTTTTATATCAGGACATGTTGCCTACGTGATTTTGGGAGCTTGAGAGATAGATATTTGACCATAGCTTTGTATAGATATTATCAGTAGTAGTAGTATTGTAAATAGCAGACCTTAGTACTGTTTTAGCCAAATGTCCCATATAGTATACAGTTTGACTAGTGTGTACTATGTGGAACATCTTTTGATATTTATATATATATATATATATATACGAGCAGTACTTTTGGATATTGGTTGTATGTTTGATTTTGTTATATACTGATTAGTAGAACTGTTAGTTCTTGTTGATTCTTGCTCTATCTTGATTTCGTTTCTCTGAGAAGACTGTCCGCTAATCGATAGATCTTTTGTAGGTACACGACACACATTAATACTATGGTTAGACCGAGGAATCAAGCACGATTAGAAGCCCCTATTCTGAAAGGCATGGATCCAACAGGATTTTTGAAGCCTTCATGCAAAGGATGGAACATATGGGAGATACTTATAAACTCTACTCACCAGAGAACTGTTGCACCACCGCCACCGAGATAGACTGGTGATAAGTTACTCGAACATTTCCGTGGATTACGCCCAGAGAAATTTGAAGGATTGACATAGTCATGGAAGGCGAAGCAGTGGATACAGGAAATGCAATTGATTTTTGAAGTTTTGGAATGTACTGAGCAAGATAAGCGTCGTCTTGACACATTTCAGCTCACCTACGCTACTACAGATTGGAGGTAAGCCGAAAGAGCTACAATAGGAGTCGAAGCTATATGGAGAATGCCTTGGGGGATATTCCGAAAAAGTTTTCTGGAAAAGTACTTCACATAAGATGAGAGAGATCAACATGAGAGGAACATTCTCAGTCTGGTCCAAGGAGGATGGACTATGCGGGAATACACAACATAGTTTGAGCGTCAATTTTGATTTGCTCAACATATAATAGACACTGCACAGAATAATGTGAAGAGATTTCACCAAGGATTGAACCCCCACATTAGATATATGATGGTTGGTCATCTGAATCATTCATTTGAGGAAATTGTCAGATTTGCTCTAGGGTTGGAAAATAACGCTTATCCAGCACAACAATCATAGATAAATCCGCCTCAGTCGTTAAGAGGTTTTCAGCAGAGGAATTTCTAGAACCAGCCAACAAGAAATACCCAAGGTTGGAGACCTCAGGGGAACTTTCAAGGGAATAAGAGAACCTGGGAAGAAACTAGGAAGCCTCAGCAAGGTTATCCTCGACCCCAGCAATACCGCTAGCAGGGACCACAGCTGATCAGGAGAGAACAAGTTCTAATTACACGCCTTAATTCACATTTGTTTGCAGTTTTTAGCCTACTTTTATGTACTTTTACCTTGTTTTTCATTTTATGTCAGGATTTAGAAGAAAGCAAGAGTTCTAGGATATAAGGAGAAAAAGAATAAAGAAAGAACTAGAAAAAGCCATCTTACACGAGCGGCCCGCTCATGCGACCTTCCAAAATCTCGCTCACGCGACCCGCTCATGCGATCCATTCAAAAAAGTAAAAATGCGTATTTTTGAGTGCTGAAGACCCCTACGCGAACGAAACTACCTAATTACGTCCAGAAAGGAAAATACAGCAGTTTCAGTCGGAATAGGTTTACAAAAGTTCTCCTAAATCCTCTTTAACTATGTATAGATGAATCTAAAGCAATTGGAGGTTACACATCCTTACACACATCCTTTTATACAATATTATTAGACATCAACATTGGAGGCAAGTAGGAGAAGAAGATCTAGTTTGAAGGTTTCTGATGGTTACAATCAACTTCATCTCAATGTTTTCCTCAATTTTGCCCAAATAAACCACTCTTCTAGGGTTTCAATGAAACCCTAGCTATGTAAAGGGGGATTTCTTCGCTTTCTTACTTTAGGATTTTATGTAATGGATAGTAATTATATGTTTGAGGATTATTTATATAGGATTATTTATATATAATCGGTTTTTAATGATAATAATCAAGAGTATTTTGGATCTATTTTTGTCTTAGATTTTTCCTTATACTTTTTGAACCCAATATTCCTTGATTTCTGTGATTGATAGGACTATTTTCATGCATTAATGTTTATGTGATTGCGATGTTTATATCTTTCATAATTCATGCTTAGGAAAGATGAGTTATGCTATACCCTAGTTATAGGTAGATAATTCATGTGAATCGAAGATGAGTTATGCTTAGGTTGAACTAGTAATATCTTCTTGTTGATACTATTGGGCTTGTAGCTACGATAGTTCGTGACTATCCAATCATAAAACCTGAAGTAGTATAGACCCTCGATGCATAGTTAGTGGTGGATTTGCAATCCTAGATTTCATCCACTCATATTAAAACAATCTCAAACTTTACATTCGTTTACTTAGTTTAATTTTAGAATATTACTTCCGTAATTCTATATTTTAAATTCATAGTAGGAATTAAATCAACAGTCAATCAAACTACTATTTTTAATAGCTAAATAGATTTTGGTTTTCTTAATTAAAGGATAAAAATAAGCAATCTCTGTGGGTTCGACCTTTACTTCCGCACTACAAATTCTTAAAAAGTAAAGCATACTTTATATCTTGATTTTGACAAGATCAATTTTTGGCACTGCTGCCGGGGGATTGCAATATTTTTGCCATTAATTTTTAGAATCTTAATTTAGATATTTAGTAAATATTAGATTAGATTCGATTTTCTTTATTTCTAGTTTAATTTTTGATTAACTAAAATTATCCGTGTTTTGCAGCTTACAAGTCATCAACTCTAGCAAGTTCGATTGGAGCAATTGTGCACGTCAATGGAACTTACGCAAACCTGAAAAATAAAATTGCAATCAATTTAAAATTATTAAGTAAAGTCGTTGTTTTAGATTTTGCATCAAACAATTATAAGTCTGGGCGCTGAGATGCAATTACTTGCATTAGGTTAGGTGCGGAGTGAGCACTGTATTAGATAGGATACCCGGGGTGCTGGGCTTTGATGTGAATCACTGCATAACAGGATAACTTCATGCATCATAGTAGTATTGTGTGCTTGCATGCTTGATTATTTGCATAGTTTATTTTCTTATTTAGTTGAGCCAGTCTTTATAATAGTGTCAGTTTCGTTAGTTTATGTTTGGTACCCGTTCGAGTAAACCTAAATTACATCTGCTTAATCTTGAACTTGATCGCATCCTTAGAGTCCTTAGGTCTTCAACCTAAGATTCTAGAGCTCGGTTGATACTAGACGACGAATCCACACCTGAACCGTCATCTTTGTTTGAGTCTGAAATTCGAAGTACTCTTAAACGTCTAAGGAAAACTAGAACTATTAAAATCGAACCTATTCCAATGGCTAATTTTGGAAATAACAGGAATAATGAAAATAATCATAATAATGGAGGCAATCCTAACATACCTTCGCCTTCACCGCTAAAAGATTATTTTACCCCCACCGCTTATACGCCACCGTCATGCATAGAATTACTGGAAGTGACTGCATCTCACTTTGAGATCAAGTCATCGACTATCGCACTCCTTCCATCGTTTCACAGTCGCGCTAAGGAAGATCCCTATCATCATTTGGGTGAATTCCAGGATATCTGTGCTACACTAAAGATTCAAAATTTAACAGATGATGAGCGAAGAAATCCCCCTTTACATAGCTTGGGTTTTATATAACACCCATGATTTTTGGCTTGGCTTTGAAATACTTGGAAGTGGTCCATTTGGACCCAAACATTCTCTCCAGATATTCTGTTTTTGCTGTCAAAGCAGCTAGGTTGACTTTCAACTTCTTTTACAGAATACCTTTCCAAAAGGAGTGGTCCCAACTAATTTTTCCCTTGAACTTCAGTGTCTTAGGAAACTTTTTGTATAATATGGGCCTCTATATCTTTTGCTTTCATTTTCTAAGATTTTTCAACATTTCAGTCGACAGTACGGACTCTGTTTCTGAGTAACCTCTATTGTTTATATGATTTCTCTCAATCTGTAATAGTTATTGATGATTGGCTTTTTGATTTGTGTTCTAGACACAATAAGGATTATAACCATAAAAATCATGCATTGCAAACATCCCTAACCCTACTTTTGATTTTCCACAAGATCAAGTTACTGTTCTGTCCACTATTCACAGCAAGCATTTTTTTACTTTCATTCTTTGATTTGATGCTTATATGTACTTCAAATTAGTTCATATCCTAGGAAGTGGTCCATACCATATTTGTACATATCCCATGATGATTTCCCCCATGCATTCATTAATCTTTTGACTTCTAAGTCATTTAGAAATCCATGAACACAAACACACTACTACCTTGCACATCCTAAGACCGTACATTGCATGCATGCAAGATTTGGGATTTTTGTAACTCCTAATCTAAGAAGATTATAAGGAATGAATTTGATCTTACGTTCATGCTCCCCCTCAATTAATTCTTCCTTTCTTATCCGTCCCAGGGATTGAGAAGTCTTCTTTTTTCAAAGATTAACATGCATTATATTAGCTTGCTAAGCATTTTTTTTTTATTTCTTTGATTAATTTGTTTCAAGAACAATTCATGTCCCCTTAGATTAGGAAAAATTTATTACTTGATATGTGATTAGATGATTTTTTCCTAGGCTTGTTTGTGTGATCTTTCACTTTGCATTGTGTGATACTTGGCTTAGATCTTATGAATAATATCTTATCTTTAGATCTTCCATTTCAAGTTTCTTATGTGACGTAATATACCTATCGTAAATATTAACTGTCGAACCAAACATAGTATAAGATGATTATTTGGATGTTAATTGAGGCCCGTCGAGAGACGGGGCGAGTTGAGGATGTTTTAGTCGTGACAAAGACTCCTTCCCCTCTCGTACCAAAACCCCGAGCCATGTTCTTTGGTTATGAAAGGCCGGTGCCCTTTATCTGTTTGGGTGAGTCAAAATTAGATTTCTTGGTTCCTTAAAGACCAAGTGGCGACTCTATATTTGTTTTCAACAGACCTTTTCCTTTTCTTTCTTTCAAATCAAAATGAAAGAAGTGGAATTCCACGTGTCCACAATCTGGCGACTCTGCTGGGGAGTTTATTTTCAAAACAAAATAATACAGAGTTTTGACTTATAAGTAGCATACTTAAAATCATCTTTTTACTAGGTCTGGTTCACCGCATTGCACTTTTGCAATTCCCCTTCCGACTGTGTCTGTAACGCGGCGCTGACATTGTTCAGGTCTTGCTGTGCCAGGGCACAAGTCACCGTTGAAACTGTACCTTCGAAGGTATATCAAAAAGAGTAACAACTTCTATACTGTCTCTCTGACGGTATATTGGAACTCTCGTCAACGGACCCTTTTTTACTAAACCCAGCCTTTGCATATAGATTCCTATAGAACCTTTCATAGGACTGTTCATTTATCTTTTTAAATAGGATAATGTGATATAACTGTTATATGCTCTGGTGGGATTACCTGCGCGGTGTAGATGCTTATGTGGCATAGAACATAACCTCTTTCTTATGATTCCCAACGCAATCACTCACATGTGATTACATTGAGTTGACCTGCCTAGGCACCATGACAAGGATGTCTGTTCCATGTTCACAAAGATATACACCGCAAACCTTGTTTTTTGGTCCTAAGACATAGGAGTATGAAAACTTGCTAGACAGCATGATCACCATCATAACATGCTTCTGTCAGATACACCAGTTTCTCCCAGAAACTCAAATTTCCCAATAACTCTGCCTAGATATACCAGTTTCTCCCAGAAACTCTGTCCAAATCTCCCAGATTACCCAGAAATCTCAGTTTCTCCCAGAAACTTCGATATACTTGTTTCTCCCAGAAACTCTGTCCAACTTACCCAAATGTACCTGTTTTCCCAGAAGCCCTGTCCAAATCTCCTAGATTTTCCCAAAATTCTAGCAACTCTGTGCAAACTTCCCAGAAACCTTTCCTAATTTACCAATTTCTCCCAGAAATTCTGATTTTCCAGTTTCTCCCAGAAGCTCTATCCAATCCACCTAGATTTCCCAGAAATCTCTGTTTATCCTAAAAACCTTAGAATCCCTGTTTTTCCTAGAAACCTTTCCCATTTACCTTGTTTCTCCCAGAAACTCTGGTTTTGCAGTTTCCCCTAGAAACTCTGCCCAACTCACCCAGAAATACCTGTTTCATTCAGAAACTTTGTTCAAATTACCTAGATTTCCAAGAAATCCATGTTTCCTAGAGACACTGCCAAAATTCACCCAGATTTTCCAAAAATCTCTACTTATAAAATTTCCCAGATTCTCATTCCTTAAAGAGCAAACCTGTCTTTCTCACCATCCCCATAACGGCGATCATCCTGGAAAGAAAAGTTAGCATACTCTGTATGGTTAGGACCTTACTTGCTTAACTGCTATATGTTAGAAGTAGGGGCATCATATAGATTAGGGCTAGCATCTGCATGCTTGTCTCATATACATACACAATTCATGTCAGTTCACATGCGCACACATTCCGTCAGTCTCACATGTGTCAATCCTACACATCAAATACATACATATCATCATCCTCGCTTATCTCAATCATTGTATAGAAGCCATATACACACTATAACCGTCATCGGTTCACATCAGTAAATCCTTCAAAATTCTGATCATCTCTCCCCACTAGGGGCCCATAAGAAGTAGCCCCAGGTAAGGACACTGATCTTGTCAGAATCAAGATATAAAAAGTATACTTTACTTTTCTAAAGATTTGTAGCAGTGAAAGTAAAGGTCAAACCCACAGAGATTGACTTACTACGACTCTTAATTTTAAAACCTAAATCTAATTAATTATGAAAACGATATTTTGATTTGAATTTTAATTAAATTAATGAAACTAATGAAATTAAATCTAAATTATGAAAGCGATTTAAAAGTGTTTTTATAAATATGTTTAAAGGAACCTAGGATTGCAAATCCACCACTAGCTTCATAATAGGAATATTTATGCATTCAATTAGATTATTAAGTTGGATGATAATGGGAAATTGTAGCTACAAGCCCAATTCCTCCGTCAAGAAAATAACTATGGTTCAAGCACCAACATAATCCATCTTCGGTTAGCACGAATTATCCCACACTAAACTAGGGTTGTGACATAATCCGTCTAACCTAGGCATGGACTATTCGGATACTTGATAGCACAATTCACTAAAGCATCATTACATGTAAATAATCTAAACAAGCACAGCAAGCATAGATCATTGAGCACATCATAGTCAAAATAGATCTAAGACAAGAATAGATTTTGAAAGTAATGATTTAATCAATAGAAGCACGATTTATTTATAAAAATCCTCGAAACATGTAATCATCATCCATACATAATAAAAATAAAATAAAACATAAATAAAACCCTATTACTTGGCTAAACCCTAGATCTAGGTTTAGTTGGCCATGGAATTGATGAACGGCAAGAGGTTGATGGAGGAGGCCATGGAAATCCTTGGTCTCCTTCTTCTTCTCCTTGCTTTCCTCCCTTCAATGGCTGAAAGTGTGGTTGTATATTGTGTGTATAATAATTGCCAACCCCTAAATTGAAGTAAAATAGGGTATGTATAGATTTACAACAAGTTTTGGAAGCTTTCTTAATCCAATTCGCACTAAAACTGATGTATTTAGCTTTCCAGACGTAATTAGGCAGTTTCGTTTACGTAGGAGTCTTCAGTACACTGAAATACACGTATTTGATTTTTACACAGGTCGCGCGAGCGCGATTCTGGGACCTCGCGCGCGCGGGTCGCGCGAGCGATTTCGGGATTCTCGCGCGTGCGATTGGCTTTTTTCAACTTCTTTCTTTGTACTTTTTCACCTTGTTTAGCCTGGTATATTTGATTTCTTCCAAATCCTATCAGAAAATAGAAAATAAAGTAAAAATATACAAAAACAGGATAAAAAGGTACTAACAAACGTGAATTAAGGCGTATACATAGAATTTGTTCTCTCCCGATCAGACATTATTGTACCTCCTCGAATTCATTGTCGTGATCGCGGGCTAGCCCAGGCTATCATAAAACCACTAATGGCCTACCAAGCTCTCGAAGGAAAAGTGAACAAACTACATACCACTGTTGAACATCTAAGTTTAAGGATAAATCGCTTTGAGAAGATGGTGCAGAGCATCAATAAAAGGAAATATGGGTTGTCCGACACCGTCTATCCAAGCCCATTTCCACATCCGAATTCTTACTTGTGTCCAAGTCCACACCCTTGCCTGGGTAATCCTATTCCATATCCAAACACAAGAGCCACTCCGAGGACCCACTTGAACTCAAGGTTTAACAAAGCCTGCAGCCCAAGAACCTTTACCAACCTGGGTATGCCGTTGTCCGTTATTCTTGATAACCTCATCAAAAAGGGCACCTCCAACTTCTTCAGCCTCGTGCTGGTATCCCTTCGCCTAACTGTGACCTGTCCAAATGTTGTGCCTACCACCAAGGCCCAGGCCACGACACCAACAGCTGCATGCGCCTTTGCCATGATATGCAACCTCATCGATCAAAAAATCATCGAGCCATCACCCATCCAACCCTATGTCAACCAAAATGTCAGCTTCATTGAACTTAAAGTCCCTGGCTCATCTGTTCAAATGATCCCTTTTGCTGATACCCATGAATGTTGAACCTGTGCTGGTGAAGCGATGGTGTTTGGGACTTTTGCTAGCAAAATAAATGAGGATGCTCTTTAAAAAAAAAGAATAAGCGAGTCGTCGTGATACTCCATTTGAGACCAAGCCGAGTCTAGTCGAGTCTGTCCTATGTTTTGAATCTATTTCAAGTTTAGTCTTGTTGTCGAGTCTATCAGTCTTCAAGTTGTTATGAGTCTGTGTCGAGTAATGTAATCCTTCTTCTTTTGATGGAATGAAATCTCATTTTTTGCCTAATTTGAGGTGTCTAGTCATCAATGCACGAATCATCGAACTGAAATGTCACTTTTCAAATTACCATGGATATTACTCTGCTAATAAATTTTTGCATTAAACAAAAAAAAAAAAAGAAGAATCCTGAAAAGGTCAAAGTCGATTTTGCGCTGACACCAAAGAATAGCCGAGAATTGATTAGTCTTACTTTAAGAATTTAAAGATACTCTTGCCTCAATCTTGAAAAGACATACTTGGAACTGACTTGGGGCTTGCCCAACACCCTTTTTCCACCATTTTGAAGCCTTCAGCCCAATCCAATTGGGAGCCATGCAATCTGTCCGATTGAAAGCAATGCAGACTTAGTCCTTGATGGTAGCCAAACATTTCAGTAAATTTCATCTCCACTTTCAAAAAAAAAAACAAAGAAAAGAAGAGAAAAGAAAAGAAAAAGCTCGCTAAGTTGAAAACCCGAAGGGTACCTAGGCAAAAGTTAGAGCGGAAAAGGTATTGATTTTCAAGATCTGACCTTAGCCAGTCAAAATGATGTAGAAAATGAAAGAAAAAAAGATTTTGGTGATACAGAGAATTGTACACTTCAAGGTACATCATGAGAATATGTCTATATCATATTTCAAAAGGTTCGAATGACCATAAACAAATTCTGAGAGCTGACACGCACATCATGAAATTTCGATACTGCGATCAGAAGATCTCACACGAATCTACTACATGAAAAGCAAAATTTACTGGCTAGGTGGAACCGTGGAAGTAAAAAGGATTAATCCTCAAAAAAAAAAAAGGAAAAGAAAATAAAAAAAGAAAAAAAGAAAAAAAAGAAAGGGAGACTGAGTTTGAAACTGAATCTTCTTATTCAAGGCTACTACAAGTGACCTAAGTTTGAACTTCTTTGACGATTGGTTTGAAAGACCCTCAACCCCTCTTCTATTAAACCTCGCCTTGAACTACACTTGACCTGATTCCGACTCTGGGATATATAGGCAACCGTATCGATTCGGTCGACCCTACCATAATAAACCCCTTTTCTTTCAAGCCTCGCCTTGAATTACGCTCGACTTGATTCCCACTCGGGGATACGTAGGCAACCACATCGGTTCGGTCGACACCATCATAATCAAACCAATTTGCTTCAAGCCTTGCCTTGAACTACGCTTGACCTAATTCCTACTCAGGGATACATAGGCAACCGATCGGTTCGGTCAACACCATCATAATCAAACCAATTTCCTTCAAGCCTTACCTTTAACTACGCTCGACCTGATTCCCACTCGAGGATACGTAGGCAACCACATCGGTTCGGTCGACACCATCATAATCAACCCCATCATAATCAACCCCCTTCTTTCAAAGCCTTGGCCCGAACTACGTTGGACCTGATCCCCACTCGGGGGTACATAGGCAGACTTTTAAAATGCAGTCGATTGAACTCGAGTCTCAGTCGACTGGATTGGGCTGTTGCTTTTAGGTTCTCTGTAACTGGCGGAGCAGTTGACTGGAGGCCCGACTCAGTCGACTGGATTGCTGTTTTAAAATGAATTGTTTTCTTTTCGTCACGTGTTCTTAAACTAATCCTGTTGGGAACGTTAATGAATTGATGTAGCCTCGGTGGCTTGCCACGGGCTCCGGTTCTGCTATTGTGGGACTGAGCTATGACAGAGAGTTACAGACATAGGTGGTTCGCTAGAGCTGTCGAACATCGTGCTTGTCAACTGTTAGTTGCTGCTGTATCTTGGGAGACAGACACCAGAGATATCCTCGAGCATTTCTGGTGAGACCGCGAATCAGTTTTAAGGAAACTGTGTATATATCATAGGCCTCGGTTTGCTATTTATGTTTTCCAGATTTCTGCTTTCTTTTAGTTACTATAATTTTTTTTATTTCTATTGGCAGTTTCAATTTATATTATCAGATTAATCTGTACTGCTATTGTTTTACACCAATTATTTTCAAAGAGTTTGTTGAATATCAATACAGTTTTACTAACAGTTCACAATCATATTCCAAAAACAAAACCACACAATACATTGAGGGGGGAGAGAGAGAGAGAGAGAGAGAGAGAGAGAGAGAGAGAGAGAGAGAGAGAGAGAAGAAAGCTATGATGAAGAGAAGAAGACGAAGACAAAAGCTGCGATAGAAGATGAAGAGAGAAGATTGAAGACGAAGAGACGAAGACGATAGCTGCGATTGAAGAAGAGAAGACTCAAATCGAGAGAAGAAAGCTGTGATTTGATGATTTTTAGTTTTGATAGCTTTTTATACCCAGATCTAGAAATCAAAAGTGATTTAGGGCCTCTTAGTGATAAATGATAATTGATGATTTTTAGTTTTGATTGCTGCTTAGATCCAGATCTAGAAATCAAAAGTGATTTAGGGCCTCTTAGTGATAAATGATAATTGATGAA
This sequence comes from Hydrangea macrophylla, assembly GCA_033977485.1. Lineage (NCBI taxonomy): Eukaryota > Viridiplantae > Streptophyta > Magnoliopsida > Cornales > Hydrangeaceae > Hydrangea > Hydrangea macrophylla. The sequence goes on along the minus strand of JASDAS010000019.1, from coordinate 23,425,079 downwards.
TTTTAGTTTTGATTGCTTTTTAGACCCAGATCTAGAAATCAAAAGTGATTTAGGGCCTCTTAGTGATAAATGATAATTGGTGAGTTTTAGTTTTGATTGCGTTTCAGAAACTCTCAATGAAATTTCGGTGGTGTTTGACGTAACTTATCGTACAGAAGTTCATCATTGGAATGGACTTTTGAAGATGAACTTTTTTAAATGGACTTTTTTAAATAAGTGTTTTATTGGGTGAATGAGTATTTTTTTTTTAACAAAAAGTGCATCTAAATGTGCAATCACATTTGGTGGCAACATATAAAATATATCTACTTACCAATATTACCCTTAACCTCACCAAATAATAGGAATTCAGCTAGGCTATAAAATTCAGGTATGTGATTTGGATAAGATGACATTAACTATAAAACAATGGATAATAGTGTAATTGTGTATACAAAGCTCTTAACTTATGGGGAAGTGCAAAAATCACAATTTTGAGAAGTCAGGATTTTTCACTTTCAAAATAGACATTCTGAAGATGCACTTCTTGTTAAGAAGTCCATTCTCAAACCTCACTAATCGGATTTCACTTCTATAAATGGACTTCCTCTTCCAGAAGTCCATTCTCAAAGGTTTCCAAACACCCTCTTCATAATTTTATGGAAAACCCTTGTGAATATTTTTGTCAGATTGGACCATCTTCTTGAAACAACATGTTCAATGCTTTTGCAAACTATCATCTATGCGGTTTCTGCAAAACATGTTCTTCCACATCATCTATACATAGTCAAACATGTAACATGTTCTTCCAGAATTTTTTTTATTTATTTTTAGTCAATTTATTTCCAGATATTCTTGAGACAGTCAAACATGTTATGACATTTTGGTAAAGTTGTAAATTAATCCAACTTTATACCATGGTCATCCAAACATAGTATTAGACTATTTTAGTTTTATACCTAAAATAATCCGACATGAACCAAACACAACATAAAAATAATACTGTACTTTTTTATCATGTGGTTAGTTATTCCAGGATAACTAACTACACTTTTACACAATACCCTTTTATCCTTTCCGGCAAATAAATGAGGCATATATATATATATATGTAGTACTATACTATTTAGTATTAGTAAGTATAGTATTAGACTATTAGTATTAGTAGAAGTAGATAGTCAAAATCTGTTGCCCTAAGAATTCAAATTGGGCTGAGCTCCATTTGGGCTAGTTTTGTATTAATTCCATTTGGGCCTATTTTTATATAATTTTCATTTGGGTCTGATTTCATGGGGTTTGTTTTAAATTTATTTGGGCTTGGTGATTTTACAGCATTTAAGTAAACTCACATAAGTTTGTTTTTGGTTTTTTTTTTTAAATTAAAAAATTTTACATCCACATCTAAATCCATACACAATTTCACACTTAACAATCATGAACTTTGATTTTAGTGGGTCCTATGTGTGTCTCACACGGGATCTACCAGAATCACATGCAGACCTAGGATGGTCATCTAGGGTGGGCTGTAATTGAATTGATGTGTATACTGTGTTGTAAAAATAAGGGGGTTTCGGGGGGAAAGGGAGATTTTTTATTTTTTTTTGGTCTATTCGGTCCACAGATACTCTGTTAATTTTTTTTGGAGTTTATTACTTACATAAGTAAACAAGCATGGAGTAAAGGAAAAAAAATGTTTAACCAAATATTTAAAGAAAAATAAGTGTTAATGGGTCTAATGTTTAGAATGAACTCACCGAGCGATCTGTAATCTAATTGACATAGTCTTTTTCTTTCTAGTAGGGAGGGAGAGGGTTCGAATCCCCTTAATTGCCCCCCAATTATTTTTCAGTTGGAATGGGTGACCCTTGTTGGGTTTTGCTGTGGGCTAGTGTGAGGCTTTGAAATTGGGTTGGGATTGAGGGGTGTATGTGTGTGTGTGTGTGTGTGTGTGTGTGTGTGTGTGTGTGTTGGGGGGGGGGGGTTGTGTGGATGGCAAAAAAATATATTTAAAATGAATTCTATTACAATTGGGCCAAATAATATATATGTATAAAGTACATTATTTAGTAATAAAGTAACATATGATTGGGACACAAAACTTTGTTTGGTTAGGTTAATAATAGAGTAACATATGATACTATTACTATTATAATTCATTCAGAAATATGTAACAAATAAATGATGCTTTGTAAAGTTGTGGTTAACATTTCAATAGCTAGATGGTGGTTACTGATTAGACTATTATTATTCTTGGCAGGGGATCATGGGTTTGACTCTTTTTAGCGTCCATAAAAGGATCTTTTTCAGCATGGGCTGTGGTGGGTTGGGCTTAAAAAATTTTGTTCTACAAAACTTGTACTGGGCTATAACCCATCTAAGCCTAGTATTAAGTTTGCCACAGATCGGAATCAATGGTCAGGATATGTTGTGTGTGGATTTAGATGTGTGTGTAGCATTACTCTTTTTTATTTACTTAATTTAGTACGGATAAAGTGCCCACTTTTGAACCCCAGAGGAGTAAAGTGAAAATGGGTGAGGTGAAATGTAACAAGACTAATGCTATGCTTCTCAAATTTCTATCCCAAAAGTGTTTCCCACCCAAATGATAGACAGTGAAGCCATACAAACAACTTCGAATCAAAATCAACCAGTTCCACTGTATTAGACCAACTCCACTATCATATCATTTGAGAAACGCTTTTGAGATAAAAATTTAGAAAAGATAGCATTATAAGTTATGTAACAAAACCAACATTTTATCCATATCGGGTTAGTCAAATTCGGGTACGCCGTACGCACTGTTTGGATCCTTATCCGGACCGACCGAGGCACTCGACGTTGGATCTTCGTATTGGGGTCGGGTGGCCTTTTCTCAGCTATTGTATATTATTGCAAACTGCAGGGGGATCGTAGAATTACTTCCGGAAGAGGAGCTGAAAACCCACAACAAAGAGGGGTTTAAGCATCTTTAAGAGAGAGAGAGAGAGAGAGAGAGAGAGAGAGAGACTCGCAAGGCATAAATGGGGGATCCCTATTGGAGATACGGCGCTTCTGCAGAAACTGGTTCTTCTTCTTAGCCCTAAACTCTGTTACACACACACACACACACATATATATATATATGTGTATTTATTGTTTGTATATTTTTCAATGCACAGCTGCTCAATTCCAGCAATAATGGTACTGTGTGCTGATATATGAATTTGATCGCCATATAGCCCAACGTTTAAACTAAATTCTTATATTTAGTCATTTAATTGCTTAACATTGACACCTACTTGCTAAAGTTACTGTGTTCACCTCTCAAATTTTTGCATGCTTTCATGTTAACCACATATATATATATATATGTGTGTGTGTGTGTATCATAGGCATATACATACATACATTTATATATGCATGTTGATGTAACCTGGCTCTCTTTATTTTTGTTGAATGTCTGTGAATAAGCTTGTGCCATTTGTTGTTCATATACATGATGAAAAAGAGAGGAAACCATCATAATTGATGATATGCAAAAAGACTGAACAGTGTATGTATCCCACAACACAAGCAACATACTAGGATTATTTTATGTGAGTCAGCAACCGACATTTTGATTCGCAAAGTTGGTAAGAGAACACTATCAAATTGGAGAATTACAAGCAGATGAACACGGGAAGTCGAGAACTCACCAGTACAAATGCAAGCAAATCACTTTCACCTGAATGTTAATAATAGTTGTATTACATCATAAGTTCATAACCACCTTTAATTTGGAAGGTTTCAAAAAAAGCCGGCGGAGCTTTTTAAGGTTGACCTTTGAGTGATTTTATCATTAAAAGCGAAAAGGGTACAAAATCCATGTATTCATAGTCAATGTATACATAGAGTTTGGCAGTTGGCACAAACTAAGATAAGTCAATAAAATTTCTTTACTAGCCAAATCTACAGATATATGCAAACAAGAAATGGTGGGTAGTTTGACACCAAAGCATAGAAAGCTAAATATTAGATTATCCAGTGACTACAGTCACTACACCTAAACGTCCATGGTGTTATTCATTAGTTACAAGCCCCAAAATACAAAATGGTGCCACTAGGCGCTATGCCTTCTTGCCTCTACCCTTATGATGACATAAGTATACTACAAAACCCCTATACTTATTTCTTGACCTTGGTTCTTCCTATAACACTAACAATAGACAATTAAGGCAATATTTATTTCTTAGGTGAAATAAGAAGAAAAGCTTTGATGATTGTAGTATCCTTGAGTCTTGACGCTCTTATACATTCAACACCAATTGGATTTTGGCTTCTTTTTTGCATCAAGTTATCAACATTTAGGGTAACCTTTAACATTGATGTCCAAGCAAGAAGGCTACCTTGGAAGGCATTTTGTTAAACCTGGTGGCTGGCTGGGGAGACCTGGGATTTGCCTATCTAGACAAAGTAAATAGAAGCATCTCAAAGTGTTCATTATGAGAGCTTGACATATATTATTTGGCTGATTGCTAATAGTTTAATCTTTTGAGATAATAGGTTTTCTAACCTAGAAACAAGGGCATTGGGTTTAATTTTTTTTATCTAGACAAAGTAAATAGAAGAATCTCAAAGTGTTCATTATGAGAGCTTGACGTATATTATTTGGTGGTTTGTTCTTTTTTGTTTTTTTTTTGTTCCCTCTTCAATTGCTAGAAGAGTTTGTACTTCGAGGAGGGCGTGGAACGGAGGAAGCTAGATATACAACAATTGATACTTGGACAAGTAGTGGTTTAACACTTTGTTGAATATGAAGAGGACTATATTTATAGGCCCTTAGATCTTTGGGATCAAATAAAACAGAAGACACCTGAAAGATTAATGATAATTGAGCAAGCCTTGAGATTCTATATTTCGCTTCTTTCACTGTTGTGTAAAATTGAAGTATTGGTTTGTCGAGCTTACATTGAAGAAAAGCAAATTGTCTTTTTCCTATTCACTGTTGACTCACATCGAGAATGTCGAGGTTCTAAGACAGGTTAGATATCCTCCAAAATCCTTGGCTAAATAGATATGCTTCAAATGACATTCAAGGTGGATAAAAGCAAGGCATATGCTTTGGAATTATGAATTTGCATCCGCTAGCTTAAGGTATGTATTCATAAATGTAATAGGCAACATAAAATAGCCAAATTAATGGAAGGTCAGAATTGAGAGCTACTTCATGGGCACACCGTAATTCTAGAAATTCAGAAATAAATTAGTGGGGAAAATAACCTTGTTGATTGCTGTTTGTTTTTTTCCTGAAAACTGAAAGAATATTCACTTAAATCGCACCAAAACCTCGTACATAGGAAGTAAACACACACAAAACAAGAGAAGCTAAAGTCTGTGATAGTGAAAAAAATATACAGGAGAATCAAGAGGCCTAGATATACTTTACAACAGCATAAAAGGGACATCATAAATCTATTTTTTAAGCTGATATTAAGGAATGCCACACCATCTTAATATCTATATTATCTCTCCCTCCATATGCACCACCATAAGCAAAGTAGATGCAAGCCAAATCTACTTGATCTTCCTCCTACCAATGCCCCTCTCTAGCCAGTAAATTGTCTAGGACATTCTCTGTAATGAGCCATGGAATGCCAAACAAGAATAATATTATGAACCAAAAATCTATTGTCACTGGGAGTGATCACAATAGGTGATTGATGGTATCTTCTCCCCTTTGCACGTGCAAGTCCAATTCACAATAGTTTCTTCTCTTTTACGGTTATCAAGAGTTAGAATCTTTCTAGAAATTACTATTCATGCAAAAATAGCTACTTCCGTTGGAGCTTTGATCTCCCAAATAGACGGGAAATGCTCTGCTACCAGGGGTGTACACGAGCTGAGCCGCTCAACAAGGGCTCGTGACTCGGCTTGATAACAGCTCAGCTCGACTCGGCTCGTATAAGAATCGAGCCAAGCTCGAGCTTGAATGCAAAGCTTGTTTAATAAACGAGCCAAGCTTGAGCACACATGGGCTTGACTTGATAAGGCTCGCGAATAGTTCGATTAAGGCTCATATAGTAGGCTCGTGAAAAATCTCTTTAATATGTTTGATAAGGGCTTATTTAATTATATATATGATAATTATAAAATATAATATATGTATACTGCAATGTATTTAAAATTGAAAAAATATTGATATATTATAATGTGCATAGTCCTAAATTCACGTGTCACGCAATTGTTTTAGGTAAAAAAAAAAAATATATATGTATATATGCCAACTGTCAATTATTTTAGGTAAAAATATATATATACAGTCAGGCTATAAAGAGGGCGCCCTTTTTTTATTAAAGAGTGGACCTCTTTTTTGGCCGTGTAAAAAGGGAGAATTTCTCACAAAAAAGTGAGAATTTCTCACATCTTAAATTACGTGAGAAATTCTCACTTTTTTTGTGAGAAATTCTCACTTTTTACACGGCAAAAAAAAGTTCCTCTTTTTAATAAAAAAAGGGCGCCCTCTTTATAGAATCTCTGTATATATATATATATATATATATGCCAACTGCAAAGCTTGTTTAATAAACGAGCCAAGCTTGAGCACACATGGGCTCGACTCGATAAGGTTCGCGAATAGTTTGATTAAGGCTCATATAGTAGGCTCATGAAAAATCTCTTTAATATGTTTGATAAGGGCTTATTTATATATATGTATATATATATGATAATTATAAAATATAATGTATGTATAATGCAATGTATTTAAAATTGAAAAAATATTGACATATTATAATGTTCGTAGTCCTGAATTCACGTGTCAAGCAATTATTTTAGTTAAATATATATATATATATATATATGCCAATTGTCAAGCATTGAGCTTGGTCCGTGAGTTTTGGTTGGCAACATCAACTTAAACTTGCTACTAGGGGTGTACACAAGTTGAGCCGCTCAACAAGGGCTAGCGGCTCAGCTCGATAACTACTAGGCTCGGCTCGATAATAAACGAGCCAAGCTCAAGGTTGAGTAGGATGCCAACTCTTAAAACTCGGCTCGAGTTCGAAAAGCTCAGCTCGAGTACAGCTATCTGCTACTCTATCTTCTAGAGTGATTTCACACTAAAATCAACCATTCTTGAACAAAATCCATCTGAAATTGTCTTCCTCTCTAACCTTCTAGTCTCTCTGACGTCCAATTGATGATTATATAAAGAGTGCAAAATGAGACAGTCTCCTAGATCCCCAATCCTATAACGAGCTAATGAAATTGGACATCTCACCAAATACCAATATTCTCATGACTCACATATAACGGAGTATGTCATAAGGGCTTGTTGATCAGGTGTAATCTAGAAGAACCTTGAAAATGAATGTGGCAACCTGGCGGGCCAGAAGCAGGTTGGGGTAAAAATGGGTTCAACCTGCATACAACCACCCACTTCGGCCGGGTTATTGATGGGTCGAGTTTGGCACAACAACCCATATCTGACCCATTTCCAAATCCCCCTCGCCCTCTCTTCCCCTACATCATTGATTAAAAATGGGTTAATGGGTAAAGTTGGTAACAGGTAGATCGTTACAGAAGGAAAGGAAAAAAAAAAAATTGAAAAAAACATTTGAAACAATTTCCCTTCAACTTGGATATGATTACTAAACAATGCAAGTTTCTACTAAAGCCAATCTTTGGTCTATATATGTTGAAGAACATAGCATGGGGCAAAAACAAAAACAAACAAACACAAGAATAGTGATGCATTTGCTACTAATGCCAAATACGTTTATGAAAATCAAATAATGTCATAGATTAGACCCCATCATTGACTAAATAAAGAAGAAATATCACATTTTAACATCATCAATACCAAACAGAATCTCAAACTCAACCTTCACAACTGAATAAAGAAAAAGAATGATGAATTTAATCACCTAATACAAAAAAAATAAACTATTGAATTAATTAATGACTTAAAAGAAATGAGAGTACAAAATACAATTATGTTCATAAGAGTGTACGAGAAGTTAGAACCCAAATCTAAAAATACAATACACCCTAGTCTGATTATGAGCCTTCTCCTTTGTGAATCAGATACAAAACCATCGTTGCAGCAAACCCCCATTAGTAGGAGCATGCAATAACAGGAGAAAAATGAAACCCATATGAAAGATCGTACAACATGAACTAAAACTTGTAAATCTAGTGACAATGCGGCTCAAGAGATAGAAGAGAAGGATAGAGTCAGCGGTGCAGCCAAAGAGAGGGGAGAGAGAGAGAGAGAGAGAGAGAGAGAGAGAGAGAGAGCTGCGACTGTAAGTCTGTAAGTAGAGCTGAATATACACAGGGCAAATAGAATGTTAGGCAGGGTTTCTCTTATGGGTTCTTCGCGGGTAATAAACGGGCTCATGTTGGGCCCATGCCCAACCCAATTATTTAGTACCTGCCATGGTGAACCTGATAGCAGCTCGTTTATCATATTTCAGAAGCTCAAATCCTATTAATTTAGGGCGGTTCGCGGGTTGGGTTATATTTGCCAACCCTATTTGAAAAAACGAAGAGGCTAGCATGATCTCTATCCAAAGTGATCCAACTAGAACCTGATGCCCTATCCTAGACATTCATTAAATAGAATGTTCTCTCAGGATGAATTCTACGCCTTTATGATATTTCTCTGCACTCCTACCCTGTGTGAGGTTCTGATTTCCTTAGAGCACCAGTTCCCTATCTTAGCTCCATACTCGTATAATACGATTCTCCTCTACATTGTTCTTCTCGTAGCCATACCGCCGCAAGCCCTTCCCTAACAATGCATGGTTAAACATCCTCATCCTTTAGGTCCACAATGCCCTTTCCTTGACTGACAATCTGACATACTTAAGAAGCACGGACACTCGGACACAGATTCGTCAGACACTTCTTGACACGTGTCGGACATACTAAAATTCGTGTCTTACTTTTTTTGGATCATACGAAATAGATTGTAGCATGGGAGAAAGCAGTTTCCAAATGCCTAGATAGGTGCAGTGATGCACACAAGTCAGGAGGCAGGCAGTTATGTGACATTCTGGATTGTGCATTCTTCTGTGCTGCTCCATTACTGGAAAATTGGCTTTTGGCAGATTGTGGTTTCATCATGTTACGAGTTGTAAGATCAGCCACTACCAATCTGTTATTTAGCCTACCTTATAACCAAACAAATGAGAAAATGTTTAAACATACCTTGCAATAATTTTTAATCTGGATGTAAATTTGCGCTTGTTAGGCCGCATTGCGAGTTGATCATTGCTGCATTGACATCTTTGTTATTTTGAATCTGATTTGGGGTCTTACTATGCCACTATTTAGATAAGTACCGTTAAGCTGGGTTGTTTTGTAGTTTTGATTACTTTGGGCATAGCTTTGGCATGAAATCCCTAAGAACATTAAGGCTTTGTTTGGTTCTTGGACTTAGTGAGGGAAAAGAATGAAAAGAAATCATAGGGGAAAACGTTTTCTTTTGGCTGGTTAATAAGGAAGACGATGATGAAAATAGGAAAGAAAAGGAAAGAAAATAAGTTCAGGAATAAATTAAATATTTTGAATGATGTGAGTCGTTTCCTTCCTTGATTCATAGATTACAATTATATTTTAGAAATAATTGTGTATTTTTTTTTTACGTCATTTAAGTATAGAGAAATATACAAGTGAAAACACGAGGTAACTAGTTTTCCATCTTGTTTTCCTTCCCTTTTCTTTTACCTCACGAATCCATGAACAAAACAGAGCCTAAGCATAATCGAGGATATATACTTATAAGAGGATATGTTAATGCATACAAGAGTAGATAATTAGCTTGCTCTAACAGTGTTACCTTAATTCTGGCAATTGTTACATGGACACTTCTTAATGGGTTGAGCTACCCGTGCCGGATACTTGACACTCGGACCATGGTATCAGATACCTGTCCGACACTTTTGGTTGGACACTTTTGGTTGGACATACATGAAGAGCATGTTAGCTACATGTACAAAAAGCCACCAATTATATTCGTTTTGCCACAAAGCTCTTTTAAAAGTGATAAAAGGCTAATGTGGAACTTTTATGAGTACATAAGTACACTATTTTCTCTTGCAAACATAACAAAAATATAGATTTATTGCCATGTCTCTCGCATCTTAGAATCGTGAATTTTGGAAGTCTGACTTGCAGCACATACCGTAATTTACGTAACATAGATTCTTGCATAACCAATTCAAATATGGAAAACTGTTATTGTCTTAGAATACAATTCATATACTCTTTAATTTCTCTGTTTCATAAATCATTTACTATAGATGTTCTCCAGTAATGATTGGCTACTCATTTTTCTCTTCATATTTGTTGCATCTCTTGATTAGTTGTCTTTATTGTGATAGGTAGTGTCCCAAGAACAAGTTTTCCAGGCTACTTGTCCTCGGAACAATCAACATTGATATCTCATCATTTATGGCCCTCAAATGATATGGACAATTCTTAATTCTGGCAATTGTTACATGGACACTTCTTAATGGGTTGAACTATCCGTGCCGGATACTTGACACTCGGGCATGGTATCAGATACCTGTCCGACACTTTTAGTTGGACATATACCAAGAGCTGTTAGCTACATGTACAAAAAGCCACCAATTATATTCCTTTTGCTACAAAGTTCTTTTAAAAGTGATAAAAGGCTAATGTGGAACTTTTATTAGTCAATAAGTACACTATTTTCTCTTGCAAACATAACAAAAATATAGATTTATTGCCATGTACCCCGCGTCATAGAATCTTGAATTTTGGAAGTTTGACTTGCAACACATACCGTAATTTACGTAACATAGATTCTTGCATAACCAATTCAAATATGGAAG